>JAJEJO010003870.1:115316-133196 GCA_020662805.1 Glaucomys volans
AATGAGTGCTCATCTTGTCACTTGTGCAGAACAGTAAAATGCAATAGAAATATCATTGTGGAAATTCTTGATACTAGTTCTGCAGAAGAATGGAGTTGTCCATTTCAGTCTCTAGGCAAATTGTACTGAGGCTGTCATGTAAAGCATCCTGGTTCATTCTATTTGAATATGAAAGATCACATAAAGCAGAGCTGTAAACCTTGAATTCTTCTACAACTGCCATCTGATATCCACTAGACCATCAGAACAAATATTAGACATCTAAGCCCACCTTGGAACTCCAGTCACAGTAAAGTCAAAAGATTATAAGGACTTTGCTAGTAGCCCCTGGGGAAATTTAGAAGAGAAAAACAGTCTGTCTAAGTCCATTCCAAATTACTGGCATGTAGGAGTATGAACAAAAGATAATACACAAAAATAAATTGATTATTTAAAGTTGAGGATTTGGGGATAATTTATTATGCAGGGAAGGATAAAAGGTAAATTACCAAGACATACACTTTCTGAAATAAAATTAAATCTCTCCAGGGGACAATGACATAATCATTTTGAATAATAACTAATAATAAAATAGTAAATAATAGTTATTGTTATGAATTGTGTTATTTCACATTTATTACTTCCAACAATCTTCAAGGTGAAAAATTATTACTTTGTTCTTCTCTTTTTTAGAGATACTAAGACTTTGAGGGATATTCAAAATTTTGCCCAAATTTCCACAAGAATGATGTACAAAAGAATTCAAACTCAGATCTAACTTTTAAGGTAATTTTGTTAGCTATTATACAACATTGTGACTTCTTTCTCTGTATTGTCTCATAAATTCCAAATACATTGCCTATGTCAAAGAGTAAAAATATTGAAATAGAATGAGATTACACATTAAGGTGAGAGACAAATAGAAAATGTTTTGTTGTTGTTGTTTTTGTTGTTGTTGGTACTGGGATTGAACTCAGGGGCACTCGACCACTGAGCCACATCCCCAGCTGTATTTTGCATTTCACTTACAGACAGGATCTCATTGAGTTGCTTAGCATTTCGCTTTTGCTGAGGCGGACTTTGGACTGATGATCCTCCTGTCTCAGCCTCCTGAGCTGCTGGGATTAACAGGTGTCCACCACTGAGCCTGGCTAGAAAATGTTATTTAACCAGGAAATTTTTTGTAATCTTTTCCCTCTTTCTGCTTAGAGATCCAGAATGACTTCCCCAATAAAATTTCCATAGCTACCCCTGTACTAAAAATGATTTATTTTATGTTACTAGCAATATTTATCATTATATAAAGATCAAGTGCCCAAATTCAACTGGTCAGAAAATAGAGATGGCAATATTTGGTGCTTACTCAGAAATAAAACATATTTATAGATTATTGATCTATAAAATTGTGATTTTTTATTAAATGGTATTTTAACTTCATCTTTGAATTATTCTTTCTTAATGCTTGAAAATAGCACACACTCATGGATAAAAACTTCCTGTCTCTCCCTCTCTGTCTCTCTCTCTGTTCATCTATATCTTCTCTCTGTACATATACATGTACTTATTTAGTATTTATGCAGATATATTTTACATTTATACCTATATATTCAAGTATAATTATTTATATATAATAGTATTTTATTTCTATATGTCACAAATAAGCAAAAGTTAAATATTTAGAAAGATCCTAAAATGCATGTAAATAACACAAAATTACAAATATGAAATGTATAAAATAATTAAGTTCAAGATAATAAATTGAGACATACACCAATTTCATGGAATAGACAATTCAATGTTATGAAGATGTCAGTTTTCTCAAAATTCATCTATAAGTTAAACATATCCTATTCAAAATTCCAGCCGATATTTAAATAGAAATAGAAAGCTGTTTTTTAAATTTACATGGAAATTCAGTGAAAGAAGAAAACATTGATATATCGAATATCAATGAGAACGCACAGCCAAATAACCATCATACATTCCTGATTGGAATATAAAATATTACAGATACTTTGGGAACAAGTTAGACATTTATAAATTAAGTGTACACCAATATTATTGCTTAGTGATTCTACTTCTTTTACATATCATTTTGTTCTGCCCTTGAGAAAGTTGTGGAAAACAACATCAATTACGGTTTACTTTTTTTCTAAGGACTAACCAGGAAAAAATACAATATCCAGCAATTATAATATGTATAACATAACAATTTGAGAAAACTACTGATCTTAATAGTTCTTGAAATATCAGATTTGTCTTTTTATTTCATCAGAATTATAAATGACATGCTGAAATATGATTTGTAGCTGTAAAATGTATTTAGGTCAAGGTATCATGTTAAAATCCATATGTACTTGTATAATAGAATATTGAAGCACATAGTGTGAGTGATTTCCCGAGGTTTTATTTTGCTAGTCAAACCACAGTAATACAAAAAGGATTTTTAGTGTTACATTTATTTTTTTTGCTCACAACAAATATTGCATTTTAACTCTATATCACTGACACTTTTATTATATCTTTTAATTTCTATCGCAGAATAAAGAAATATTAACTTCTAATTTTATCTAAAAGGATTTTATGTGTATTTCACATATTTTAAAGTAGAATATTAAATCCTCAACAATGTATAAACACATGCATAACAATTTGAGCTTTTTTGTAATTTTTAGAAAATCATAAAAATTTGTTTTCATGTGACATTTTACAGTCCAATTCATATGATGGAAATTGACTTAAACACTCACTTAAATATGAAGTAATAAGTAAACATGGGTATTTATAGAAGCATACGTACAATAGGAATATAGATACTTTAAACACTTTCTACAAGAGAAATATGTTAAAAGTAGTTGAATATACATACAATAAAATAAGGAAATATTGTAAATTCTTAAAATTATATTAAGCATGAATATAAATATAAATAATCTCTATGTTATACTTACTAAAATAGATACAGTCTGAGTGTAATATATTTGTTCTTCTTAGCAATAACATAATACATGGCTATAGAAAAACACAGAGATATAAATATGGACCAGATATCTGGGGAGACTTAAACTACTCAGTTATTATCATGCATGTAAATAACATTGTCAGGAGTTATGAAAATTGTAATTCAATGTTAATAACCATATTTTAGTTGAAAATATTTCAGAAATATCAATAAAATGCCAATTAGGAGTTGTATAACTGAACAAGAGGAAGGACTTTTCTTCTTTCTTTGGATATTCTTGTAACATGCATGTATTACTTTTACTACTAAGCCAACAGAATTATTTTGGCATTTGGATTTAGACAAATTTTTACTATGTCTATATAATTTTCTGTTATAAAATAAAACTATATAATTTAATTAACCAAATTCAATTTTTTTTATTTTTAGTAAAATGACCCAGGAATAAAATGATAGACTCTAAACTGGATACTTTGTATAAATATACACACTATTTTGCTCTTTAGATATTAAAGAATTAAAGCATATATAATTATCTGCTTATTCAAATATGCTAAAACAATATGAACAAATAATTTCATCTCAATATTTTAAATGTGTATCTTGCATGTATTTCATTTACACTGTTTATCTGAGTGTCTCACAATAAAGCATATCTCAAATATTTTTCCAGTGTAATTATGTGATTTCTGATTGCCTTTTCATTAATTATCAGTTTATCTTTCAGTGCATATTCATTTTCCATTTTGTTTCTTATGAAAATAACTATAGACAGTTAAGTATTAGGAAAGAAGTAACTGAAGTATGCAAACAAAGCATATGGAAGAGGAATAAAAAATGTTGAAGTTCAATTTGACAAGAAATTAAAAAGTAACCTTGGAAAAGTGGGAATAGAGTGAGGGATCTGTGTCTGAGGGGAACAAATAGAAACATGCCTATGGAATTCAGTCCACGAAATCTTCATATTATATAATCTATAAGTCTCTGCTAATCTATATGTTGTTAGTGAGCAAATTTTCTCCTTCAAAATGAGCCCATTAATCATCATTTCATAGAAATTAAAAGGAAGAAAAATATTTAAAAGTTACTTCAATGTAGGAGATGGTAAATAATTAAAAACACAATGTGCATTAGTATTTCTAAAGAAAATAAAACATCATGCATGAGATTTTATGCATTTCACTCTTTCAGTCACTCCTTTTAAAGATAAAACCTCCAGATTGTATGGTTGGATACCAAAGGCTGAAAATATCATCAACTGTGTTCAAAAAGCATCAATCATGATTAGATGTCATAAAAAGATGTCTAGAAATAATGTGGGTCTCAATGTTGCATGGATATTCCAAAACTTAAAGCTTGCAAGCGCTTGGAGCCCGAGGGCCAGATCTCTTTCTTGGAAGCAAAATCTCTTCATGAAATATTTGTCTCCACTATGAACATAATAAACATAATAGTGACTTACCTGTAGAATTATGTGTATGTGAAATAAACAAATCCCAGGAAAGCAGGTGGAAGTGACCCACATAGATCAAGAGTTCATTATATCTTAGATATTATTATTTGTATAATAATGATAATAATAATATTAGGTATATTATAATATTAATAATATTAATATTAATAATATTAATAATAATATTAGCAATAGTAGCAGCAGCAACAGTAGCAGTCATAGAAGTCTTCATTATCTAAGTTTGAAGTTTGGGTTCTTTCTGTTCTTCACTCGTTCATCTTAAAGGTTTCTATTTTCTGACTGGTAGCAATATGCTAAAGAATACCCATGTATTGCCTTGTTTAAACAAAGTTGAGTAAATACAACAGATCATCCCTTTGCTAAAATTTATTTTGCAAAAATGTATGCTTTTGAGAGATGAAACGCATGGCCTTGTTTTTGTTTTGTTTTATTTATCCCAGGTTAATTTTTTGTCCTTATTTTTTTGATCATCATTAGTATTAGTCAGGTAGGGATATTTGGTTTTAAGAGCATGAAAATTAAATTAATTTATTTAAATAGTTTGTGTCAAAGACAGTAGAATGAATCAGACATAACTTTCCTTTGCTCATATATGCATATACGACCAGTGTAACTCCATATTATCTGCAACCGCAAGAATGGGATTCTAAGTAGAAGGGGTTATACTCCATGTGTATATAATTTGTCAAAATACACTATACTCTCAAGTATATCTAAAAACAACAAATAAAAATAAATAATTAAGTAAATAAATTGTTTGTTCTTGTGATAGTTAACAATGAAAATTCATCTGAATTTTTATTTAGTGTTCAGTTAATTTTAAGTGAACAATGTGAATGGCATGTATTTGTAATTTGGGAATTTATTTTTGAGTGTTACATATTTCTGAAAACCTTTAAAATACATGTCAGAGGCAGATTCTAAAAAGGTTTCTGATGACCTCTGCATCCTTTTAAATTTCCACTTTTTGCTTGAATTGGGCTTTGTGCCTTATTTTAAATGAATTAAATACAGTAAAAGTGATAGAATCTCATTTTTAAAATAAGTTATGAAAGACAGTTGAATCACCTCCTTTCTCTTTCACCCTTTTTCTCCCCCATTCTGTTTCTCAACCCTCATTTTCAGAGGCAGCAAGTTTCTAGTTCGTTGGGAGTCTTGTGGAGAGAATCAGCTGGGAAGAAACTGATATTTCTAAACCAATGTCCACTAAGGGTCTCACATCTGCCAGCAGTCATCTGAGCAAATTTGGGATGGGGACTATTCTCCTGATTTGTTATTAAGATGACTCCAGACACAGCCAGGAACTCCACTGCAGCCTTTTGATAAATCACAACCCAATTCGAAACCTATATACTCTGAGTTAATAAATGCCTGTTGTTTTAGGCTGCTAGATGTGTAATTTGTTACACTGCAATACATAATACATTCTAAATTAGCTAAATATTAGAAATTAGAATTGCTTTGCACATAACAAATTCACACACTCTTCTAAATTTACTCCTACCTTATAAATATTTTATTTGTAGAAAAAAGGAATATTTAAAATTGTCACGTTGTAATTTTCAAGGGAAATTATATTAGTGCCTCAGTTATTGTAAGAATTTTAAAATAAGCATTGCAACTAGAATCTTCACTCTTTTAAAGACGTTGCT
The DNA here is from genome assembly GCA_020662805.1 of Glaucomys volans. NCBI lineage: Eukaryota > Metazoa > Chordata > Mammalia > Rodentia > Sciuridae > Glaucomys > Glaucomys volans. The sequence continues at coordinate 121,384 of JAJEJO010003870.1, forward strand.
AATATCATTAAATGGGAGGTATTTTTCCTATATTTTCCTCTCAATGCCAAAAATGTCAAATATTATTGTGTACCCTGTTCATTGTGAATGATGCCTATGTAATACACATACACACATGTATGTGCATGTATGTATACATAGACACAAATGTACACATACACACACACATATATACATATATATAAAATTTGATATCAGTCTTAAATACAAGATTAGAACAAAGATTGAGCATCCCCTTTCCTCTTCTGGTCCACACTTTTCCCATTCTCAGTCTCATCTAATTTATTATATGAACAAAAAAATTGTTTTCCAGGAATTCATGTAAATGGAATCACCCAATAAAATCATTTTAAGTCTCTCTTTTATTTTAAGCCTATGAGGATGTGTTTAAGATTTCTCTTGTGAGTTTAGGTGTTTGGAACTTGGGAGGACTGCAGCCCCAGCCAGCGACTTCATGGCATTGTTGAGTGACCATGATTCAACTACAATTTAAATTTGTGGATTCATTAATTATCCTGCACTAATTAGAGAAGCATTTTTTGTCATTTGTGATTGGGATATTCACAATAAAGTCACTATAAGGACTTCCTTTTAGGCATTTGTATGAACCTGTAGTTTTCATTTCACTTTCAAAATGCTTCTAGCTTTATAAGTAACTGCCAATTTTGAAAGTAGGCATAGCATTGGACAGTCTCTGAATAAAAGTATGTGAATACCATGTCTGCATATTCTTACTAGTATAGGATATTTTTCAAATTTTTATTTTTAAAATTCCCAACAAAATAGTTGGGCAGGTGTGCTTCATTGTGATTTTTTTTTTGTATCTCCTTGATGATTTTTTTTACTTGCTGTCCATATCTCTCATGATTAAGTGTGAGTTCATAACTTTCTTTTGTTTTTAACATTGGGTTACTCAATTTGTTATTAAGAATGATGTATTCTTATATATGTAAATACATTTTCTTATCAGGTTCATTTTATACAATATTTTTTCTCAGCTTGTGTTTTTTCTTTCATCTTATCAGTCAGCTTTGAGGATCAGATTTTATTAATTTTGATAAAGTCCAATTTATCATATTTTTATTGATAGGTCTTCTGGTGTAATATCTAATTGAACTTGTTTTGCAAAAATCAGATTTGTTTCCATTTACTTTTGGACAATTTAGGGTTTAACTTAATAATATATATTGAGTTATTTCATTTCATGCAACTGAAAATGGATTTGATATATATATATATATATATATATATGTACAGACACATATATATATATACACACACACACACAAACATATACATTAGGTTTTGTATTTCTCTGTCCTTTCTAGATTTCACCACACTTACAGAGCACGTGTGTAGAAAGATTTATAAAAATTTGTTTTTCCCAGTGCTATTGTAGATGTGTTTACCTTTATTTCACTTTCTAATTGCTTACTGCTTTGTAGAAACTGAAATTCAATTTTGTACTGATAGCATATTGAATTTTATATTGTCCTTTTATTCTAGAAACATTCTGTTCATATTTAGAGAATCTTAGGAATTTTAATATATACAACGAGAATGTCAGGGAATAGACATTATTATATTTTTTTCAACTATTTATGGTCCTGTTGGAAGGTCTTCCATTTCCTAGGAACTTCAATACAATATTAAAAAGAATAGGCATTCTTATTTGTTTCCCAATCTTTCAGGATAAATGCTCAGTCTTTCAGTATTACACACGCAATTAGCATAAAGTTTTCTCAGATATACTTAATAAGTTGAGCACATACTCTTTTACTCCTAGTTTACTAAATATTCTTATTGTGGATAGGTGTTGAATATGGCTGAAAGATTTTTTGGTTTTGCTTTCTTTCTTTTTTTTTTTTCTTTCGGTGCTAGGGATTGATTATTTTTGTTTTTTTTCCAGAATGAGATGGTTGCTTTTGTTAATCAGTTTATATTGTGAATAATGTTGCTTTTCTTTAATATTGAATAAATCTTGCATTCACAATAGAAAACATACTAGGTTTGATTTCTTATCCATTTTGCATTAAATTAAATTAGTTGAATTAAATTTTGGCTATTTTTGTCTGTTTATTTGCTTAGATTAGGGGAACTGAACCCTGGCCATCATACATGTGAGGTGCACACTCTACAACTGAGTCATACCTCCAACCTTCACTAGATAATTTAATGAAAAGTTTTCTACATGTTTTAACAAAGAATATTGGTTTAAACCTGTCCTTTTAATGTCTTTGCACACTGTATTTTTGAATGATTTGGAAGGTATTTCCTCTTTATCATTTTTTGGACAACTTTATGTAAGATTTGGTTCTGTCCACATCAATGTTTGGTAGAATCCACCACTAAAACCATCTTATTTTAAAATTTATGTTTTAAAATCTTCAATTATTCATTATATATAATATTATTGCATGAAGACATGATTTTTTATTCTGAAATAACAGGAAAATTTATTGCTTCAGAATTTTCCAATGTAAAATTTAGAACATTTATTTATGTGTTAAACTTTGAGAAACATACTTATTTAAACTTGAAACTGTTATCTTCAAGTTATTAATTTTTTATTTTAGTATTCTTTAATATTTCTAAGAATGTACAAGCCAATCTGTTTAATATTTTCTACCTTAATAGCCTATAGCAAATTATCACTATTATTTGTTGTTCCTTCCGCACCGAACAACAAAGGTTGGGTGCCTTCCCCGGACCAGCCAGGGAGGCACAGGGGTCAGGCAGGATGGTGAGTGTCGACGGCTGAAAAACGCACACCAGCCGGGAGTCTGTCCAGAAAGATCTCACTTTAATGGAGGAATGAAACAGGTATATGAAAAGGGACGAGGGGAGGAGATACAGGCCGGGGCCAATCATTTTAAAGATCAACAGGACAGGCAGTGTACAGCAAGGCCTGCAGGGCAGAGGTCTGCTAAGATGTAAAGCTGCTCAGGTTCATGGAAGTTGAATGAGCCAATCCTAGGCCGCCACCTTGGTGGTACCACGAGTGGGGGAGGCTTTTGCCCCGAGGGTGTTGTTAATGTGGTCGCCATCTTAAGGTGTGTCCCTACAATTATTATTATTATTTTAATATTAATGCTGGCAAAGAAAAAGATAGCAATGTGGAAGCAATGTTTAATAGGTTGTATGCCTGATACATATTATTTTAAATGAAATAACAACTTATTTTTCCTAATTTCCTTTTATCTTAGCCTATAAAGTCTTCTTATGATCCATTATAAGAGATTTGGGGAATGACCAAAATAGTTAATATATATATATCTATCTAATTCCATTGCATCAACACCATTCTACATTCTGTTTTTATGAGTTGGACCACTTTAAATAGTGATTCTATATAGAATTATGCAGTATTTGTTTTTCTGTACATGGCTTATTTCACTTAACATAATATTCATCAAGTTCAACCATTCTGTCTCATATGGCAGTATTTCTATCATTTTTAGGACCAAATTGTATTCCCTTATAAGCATACAAGAGAATTTTTTTTAACCCAATTGTCCATCAATGGATGTTTAGTCCATTCCTACCTTAATGCTGCAATTGACATAGAAGTGCATGGATCTCCTTGTGATCTTGTTTTTTAAAATATGTTGGATATATACTCTGAAGTGGGAGTGCTGGATCATATAGTATTTCTTTTTCACTTTCATACTAATTTACATAATGGCCTCCTCATTTTAGATTTTCGTTAACAGGGCATTAGAGTCAAATTTTAATTACATCTTCACCAAAACTTTTTATATTTTGATTTTTGGTAATAACAACTACAATCTGTATGAGAACACACTGCATTGTTGCTTTGATTTGCATTTCCCTGATGACTAATGTGGAAAAATTTTTCAGATGTTTGTTGGGCATTTGTATGTCTTCCGTGGAAATATACGTGAGTCCTTTACCCATATTACATCATGGACGTATTTTCAAATATTTTCTTCCATCACATAGGTTACATTTTCACTGTGCTTATTGTTTCTTTTTTCACTCTAAAGAGCTGCTTTTGTGGAGCTTTGTAGGTTTTTTTAGCCCCACTTATTTAATTTTGCTTTATTGTTTGTTCTTTTGGTGTCAGATCCAAGAAATCATTGCTGATATTAACCTCCCCGTTAGTGAAGCAGTAAAATGGGAAAAGAATACCTATGTTTTAAGGTTATTTTTGCTCTATAATCGTAGATATTATTAATTTTATTATCATTTCTCTCTCCTCTTGTTCTCTCTCATTCTCTCTCTCAGTGGAGATGGATAAATTGATAGAAAACATTGGATATCTAGAGACATTTTAAGCTATAATGATATAGACATATGTCAATAGATTATTATTTTGTGATCTAAAATATACTTAATTAAATTTATCTATAGTCTAATTAACTTGAAAAATCAAACTTCACAAGTTGTTCTGGTATTTCAAGTAAAATGTTTACCACAGGAACAAAGTTGATTATTTTCTGTAGTCCATAAAATATAATTCACTGACCATATATAATTGTCACTTTAAAAAACTTGGTCCATTGTCCATTTTATGAAAGACATTTTGACATTTTTTATATTTATTGCTAAAACACAGAAATACAATCCAATGCATAAATGCAGTCTCATAAAACTATAATTAAATCATGACAAAAAACCTTGGGAAGTTTTAATTTCATTACATATCTTTGTTGGCCCATTCTCTTTTTTAAGTCCAAGAAACTACTTCTATGATCGACTTCTCATAATACTTTTAACATAGCACTTACCAGAATATTTTGCATTACTTTATAATTTGTCTTTAACTCCTAATATGATGTTTCTTAAAAACAGAAACCATGTCCACCAAGTCAATGCTTTATCTACAAAAATTAAGGAAAAATTTAATTAAAAGTTGAATACCCTATAACCAGGTATTTTTGGTAACATGTAGAGAAAAATTGATACTAATTTAGGAAAAATAGTTCAGCAAAAGACGTATCCAAATTTTTTGAAAGTACACTGTCTAAAAATTAAGAATGAGGCATATGCTCAGTTTCAAACACAAATAGAGAAGGAATGATTATTGATAAAGCATGTAGACTGCTTTGTCTTTCCTCTGCCAGGACTCCTTGTGAGTCAAAGCTCAACTGTGGAAAAGCAAAGCCGCATTTAAATTCCTAAGTACTGTTTATAAAATTATTGTAAAACAAAAAAAGTATAAAACAAAGCCTTCTTTCATGACCATTGAAAGAGAATCCATCATAAAATCTAAACAGCAGAATTTGACTGACTTTAGCAAAAAACTTTCAATGCATTGAGCCAGACAATCAGTGTAGAACACAGTGCCAGCTTCACCAAGGGTCTGCCCTATTGTCGTTGGGTTTCTCTATTGCAATTAGTCTCTAAACTCTGTGTGTGTCTGTGTGTGTGTGTGTGTTTGTGTGTGTGTGTGTTTGTGTCTTCCTGCAGTTCACTCTCTCAAATACACTACTATATAATTGCATATATGACATCAAATCATACATTTATATATTTAAATTCCTTACTTTAATACTGTTTTAGGAAAAGATTTTATGCATGTTTTATTTGAAGGATACTATTATTTCTTATTTTGAAGATAATAAACATGAAGTTTAGATAAGTAATGTAGTTCCTCAACATCATATATCTCTTAATTGTTGAAAAAAGCCTTTGTATATACACATCTATCTATATGTAGATATATATCACAATTGGTTTTAAATATGAAGAAATTTCCATGGGATAAGAAAAAAATAAAATGTGCAGTCTTACAAAAGTCTTACAAAACTTTTTATAAAAGTTTAACAGAAATATATAACATAAGTTATACAACTTGAAAATTTTTTAATTTGATATTTCTATAAGTAGGTTTTGTGAAAAAAATTACCATCTCTTTCCAAGATTACTGTTTTTTATAGAAAGATTAATGGTTGTGTTTTTTTAATCCAACATATGTTTATGTGTCTCTATCATATGGAAAGTGTTTAGTCCTTAAATTTGAAAATAATATTGAACAAATTTAAAAGAATGACTATCTGAAATTATAAAGGCAGGAGATACTGATTCCATCTTATAATTCCATCTATCTAAATTATGGTTCTTTATTGTGATATCACTATATATACAAATGATTTTTTATCTATAATGATTTATTATATTTTAATTAATTCATGAATATTAGCATAAAATTCAACCTATACACCCAATATATTTTCTCCAATTTTTAAAATCTTCAAGAGAATATAATCTCAGAAATAAATTTTGACCATATTAAATTGTATTATTTTATGTTTTTTAAATAAAGTTTGCAAAATTAATAAGCATGAGGTATGTGGAAAGTTAGATTCCATGATAAAACTAGGTTAAAAGCTCAAAGCTTTTGGCTTCTTAAAACAAACATGCAGATAATGCTAATCAGTATCTTTACAAAGATAAAAACATTGATTGCTCTTTTACATAAAGTCCATCAGCCTTAGATCAATAATGCTTTTTATTAAATTTTTCTTCTCCTTTTCCCAGATCTTATTTAGAAAAAGAATCTTCTGATTTTGTTTTTTTTTTCAAAAAGTTAGTATTATTCAAAGTGTATTGAAACAATAAAATATTGTTCTGCATTGTAATTAAAATGAAAAAAGTGCCATAAAGAATTCATACCAAATCCTTGAGAAATATGCTAAAACAATTTTGTTGATATTACATATTTTTTCCCTAAGCTATCAAAACAAGGTTTAGCATAATAATGTTGTTTATTAAATGTATTTTATTATCAACCATATATCATGTGTACTTGTATTTCCTAATTCCATTTTCATGGAAAGACAGTTCAAAGGACACTATTATTTCTTATTCTGAAGATTATATACATGAAGTTTAGAGAGGTAATATTAGTTACCCACCATCATAGTGTTATAAATTGTCATAGAAAGGATTTGGGTTAATATTTACCGGACACTAAAGTTTGCATCTTAAACATTGCATTGTTCTATCATAAAGACGTTTGGAGGCAGCATATCCAGTTTGTCTGACCTACTGTTGTGATTCATGGGTATTAATTACTTTGTTCCAGATGCAAGGAAAGCCATACTATTTCAATATGATGGGTGGAAAGTAATCAATATTCATCAACCTGCTTCTTCAAATCTCCTGACATCAGCTACTTGATGCAGGAGTTCTCAGTAGTTTTGCTGGATCCCTTTCTTGCCATATAGTTATTGATATGTGGGGATGTGAATGGTTTCTATTATATAAAGACTTGGCTGAATGTAAAGTTTTTTCCTAACAATGATAACTCTTTATCATTAGCATTCTACTAGGAAGTTTGAACTTCACATTGGAGTCAAGTAAATATAATTAGAAGAGTGTTGGAAAAACAAATATTTTGGTGAGTGAAACCCAAAGAAATAGCTGCCAATCAAAGGCAAGCTTTATCTATGTTTAATTTATTATTTATTGCCTATGACAGGATTTCTCAATCTCATCCTTGCTTATGTTTTGGGCCAGATAATTCTTCCTTGCAGAGTGGTCCTTTGTATACAGTGGCATGTTTAGCATCATCCCTAGTTACTACCTACCAGATGTAAATAGTGCTTCTCCTGTTCAGGTAAAACCAAATTATGAAAATCAAAAATGTCTCCAGGTATTGTGAAGTATCTCCAGGAGTTGAGGATATCTGACCTTCACGTGTCTACTTAAAAAATATTTTTCACTAAAAAGAAAATTTTATTTTGAAATAAAACCATACATATTTATTATGGTATGCTATACTAACAATTCTGAGATGGTAGGGAAATGTCTCAATAAAGGAAATAATTATATAGCTATTTTTCAATTATTTTTAAATAATTATAAAAATTATTTGGTTCACCACAAAATAGTCTCAGAGCTTTACAGAGAACTCACAAATACAGTGATAATTTAAATATTTATTGAAATATAATGTGCTTTTTTGGATCTGAATTTTCCAATATTGTCCATAGTCACTTCTTTTCTATTTTATTATTTGTAATGAACATGAAAATATTGTACATATGTATAGGGTATAGATTTAATGTTATGCATGCATATAATGCATAATTATTAAATCATGGTAATTCAAATTTCTTAAATTCTTCAGGACTATTAGTTATTTATTTTGTCCTGGAACACCAATGAACAAATTTATTTAGAAACTTTGAGTTCTACAAATCATAAAAGTTTGGCACCTGTATTCTAGTGATTTTAATGCTTTACGCAAGAGCTTGAAAACAATACATTGCTGAACTGGCTTTGAAATTTTAAGAATATTATCATTATTTAAAAAAATTAATTTCATTGAGGCACCAGAAAAATTTAATTAGATAATAAATATAGATAAGTTTTTACAGAGGAAATGTTACAATTATTCTAAATGTGTATGTGAACTGAATTCATACGTTTTTAGCAATAATCAAGGCAAAAATTGACAAAATTTATTTTTTCAGTGTTTTTAGATTTTGTTAGAACCAATCCTAACTTCACTACTTCATAAATTTATTATTGTAATTTTAATTTTATGTATCAGTGTAATTCATTGTTACACTTCCATAGGGTTAAATGTGTACTGATCAAATCAGATTAAGAATTATATATCTTTGATATTACATTATATTTGGAAGCTTTTAGTTTTTCTCTTCTAGCTGTTCATGAAATATATCAAAGTTTATTTTGAACAATAGTCATCCCTCTTTTCTGTAGAACATTAGAACTTACTACTACTATTTAACTGTACTTGGACACCCATTCAGATCAATTTATTTAGTTTCCACATATGAGTTGGAACATATGGCATTTGTTCTGTGTCTGACTTAGTTCAATTAACATAAGGCACTCAAGTTTAATCCATTTGCCTAAAAAGATAGGATTTAACCATTTGCACTAAATATATGTTCCAATACACACAATGGACTATAAACAACACATTTCCTTTATCCATTCATTCGCGGATGTATACACAGTTTGTTTTCATAGCCTACCTATTGTGAATGGTGCTCAAATAAACATGATAATACATGTATGATCTTGCTATGTTTATTTCATATTTTGGGCTGCATACACCCATAAATGAGATAGCTGGATTTTATGGTAATTTTAAACACAAGTATTAGTTATTCAGAGAAGAGAAATCCAGTTGACCCACAGCGTAAGGCGTCATGTGGAAGGTTGGGAATAACTTAAGGAGGTATATATCACAGAAAATAAATCAAGAGCAAGAATGATTTGAAAATTTAAATCATTCTAATAGAACCAATTTAAAAGTATTAAATCATAAATGGTAGACCATGTATTATAAATTCTGAAGGTAAAATGAATATTTATTTGGTAATCATTCTATTTGAGTAAAAAATTAATCACATGACTTTAGTGTTAATAAGCAGTATTTTCTTAGTGTGTTAAATGCACCCCACATCAGTTTAATACCATTTTGAAGTTGTGTTAAAATACTTTTTAATTTTTTTTAAATTAATTTGAACTTCAATTAATTAGTACTATAGCTTTTTATACTAGACCAGTGGTTTACTAGGTTTAAAACGTGATAATGAAATATGGTTTGTAATGATCATATAAAAATTGAGAATTTTCATTATTCTATTAAATTACAAGGGTACTGAGGAAATTAATACAGGGTTGAAATCACAAACCTACTGATTAAGCAAGTATCTGGTACTTTTCTGGAACCATGTATAAATACCTCTTACATATTTTGCTAGCATTACTTGCTTCATTTTTTCTCTTTCTCCTTTCATTCCTTTCCCTTTTTTTCTTTTTATAGTTTGTTTTTTGCACATTAGAAGTGTGCAAAAGACTGTGTGCAAGACTCTAGTGTGCAAGACTCTAATTTTATTCCTTAAACCTAAATAAATGTGTACCCACCCCATACATTTCACTGTCAACTCATTTGAAAGACCAAAAATAACAGATATTTCATTTAAGGAACCTAAACAGCAAACTGAGGCGTAATAATTCTATTTTAAAAATTTCCTGTACAAAATGTGGTCCCTAATGCATAATCAGGAAGGGGCATTTCCTAAAATGGAGCTAGACCCCTGTGCGTAGCTTTCTTTGATTGGATTTCCATTGGCAATACCTCCTGCATGATTTTGAGATGGATAGATTAAGCACGACTTTATACAGGGTTCATTTTCTTCTACCTCCAACTAGGATGATTACATGTAGAACTGCTCTATTCTCACTTTGAAAGAAAATCCATATTTCGATAAATAAAATTTTTAAAAAGCTTTAAACTCCAGAGGGAAAGTAATCTATCCTTCAATATGAAAAAATAAGGATAAGTAATTTCATCATTTATGAAACGTTCCTGTTAATATTAATATCTAGCCTTTAATTGGTTCCTCTGGACATTCAATCAACTCAACATATTCAGCTTTACTGAGAACACAACTGTGAATATACTCAAAAGTTTCAAAGAGTACAACTGTTAAAAGTGCAGACAGGAAATTATGGTCATTAAATCTCATACAGCTTCAGCTACTTTTGAATGTATTTTGACATTCTATAAATATATTAAGGAATCATTGACGTAAAAATTCTATGTTAAGTTAAACTGTATTATTATATTTTTTAGGAAAGCATTCATCTTTGACAGGAATTAGTTTCAAAGGAAAAGTGCTGATATGATTTAAGATACTTGTAAACATATGTGTGCTGTACCATTTATCTGGAGTTTTTAGGGTAATAGTCTACCTAAAGGTTTTATTTCAACCATTCAAAATTTCAGGTCCTTTTATAATTCTGATAAATATATTTTATTGCCACCTCTGGTGTTTGACCAAATCCATCCCAGTATGCAATGAATAGGGACATAACATTACTCAAATTCAGACAACAAAATTGTTTCTAGGATATCATTTTCTGCGAAACATTTTCCATTAGAATGAATACCATAAATTCCATTCATATGTCAACACAATTATACTAATATCACCATAGTATAAAAAACTGTCTACACTATTTTCTACCTCCAGTATGTACTTTTTAAAAAATATATGTTTCAGTCTCCTATGTTGACTCTGGGGATCACCCTGCCTTCACAGGAATAGGATTAAGGTTTGAGTAGATTTATGTCTCTTGCTATAGTTTGCTAAGTAAAGAATTGCCAAACAGTTATACAAGAGTTCTCCAATTTTTCATCATTTGTTTTCCGATTCAGAGTTTCTAATTTTTAAATATTACCAATATCATTTAAAACTTATTTAAAAACAAGTTCAAAGACCTTTTTTATTTTGAAAGAAGACAATTCAAAATATTTCTAAAGATCTATAATATTTAGATTATATTTGGATAATTATACTTGATTTACTAGTGTAAAGAAAATTACTTTGAAAAAGTATTTGGAATAATTTCCCTTATTTTTAAACCCACCTAAGAGATAGGCCTAGATAAAACATAAAACCAAACTTCAGCAGATGATAAAACATTTCTCCACATGATTTTGGGGGTTCTTTTAAAAATAATTAATAGTATGTTTTTACTAATGTTGTACTTGATATGAATTTGTTTTATACATATTAATTTCTCAAGGTAAAATTCCTAAAGTTACATATTCATATATATAGCTATAATATTTCAATTTGAAAGTGACTTTTTTCCCAAAATATATTCACCTGGATATGATGGAACATTATTTTTTAAAAACAGCATTGAAATAATTTACATGCATAATATTCCACCCTGTGAACATACCATGAGTAGTGCAATGTCAGAGGTTCTGTGGCTTTAAATACTTTATTAAATAAGTTAAAAGTTGTACCCCTTTTGTGTACAATGAATCAAAATGAAGTCTGTGAAAATTT
>JAJEJO010003870.1:133596-151065 GCA_020662805.1 Glaucomys volans
TTTGGGATTACAGGTGTATGCCCAGTTTGTATTCTATTTATTCTTAAATTAATTATTATTTTTAATTAATATTTTAACTGCTACACAGAAACATAAAAATTATACATACATATCAATAGAGTAACTGCAGATGTCTTGAAACATGACCTGTTTCAATTTCTATTTTTTGATAGTGTCATTTTTTGGATTTAAAATTTTCACTAGTTTTTCCCATTTAAAACCAGACTACTATGATAAATCTGATTCATAAAGTATGTGAATCACATTATTTCATAATGATGGAATACAAGATTTTTCACATTAAAAAATATGATACAAGATGAAAATCAAATGTGAAATTTGGAGAGGGGTGTATACATCAAAGCAGGTCACAAATTTTAAACCAAAAAAGTGAGAAAAAAATTATATTTTTAAAAATCATATTTTAAGCATTTTTGAGACATATGCACGCTCTTAGTTTTCACTGTCTTCAAGTATAACTTCCATTGCAATGAGAATATTTTAAATCATATGCTCCTAAATCCTCTCTTTCATATATTATGGGCTTTTATATTTACATACCATATATTATGAGAATCCATTGATATCAATATTTACATGACCTAACATTTTGGAATGATTAGTAGTAATAAAGTGTCATTCATTTTTAATTAATTGTACTCATTTTCTAAGATATTTAAAAGACAATCAAATATTTACAAAATCACAATGATAAAGCTGAAAAGAGTTATCTTGCATCTTTTTTAAACTCTAAAAGGAAAGTCTTGTGTAATCTTATGTATGTAAAAATGTAGAAAGAGCAATCTTATCTATAATAACAGAAAGCAGATCAGTGGTTGTCTAGGGTCAGCAAGTGGAACTGTTGAGGGGTAATTTCAAAGAGGCATGAAGCAACATGGGACGGGATGTAGGAATTAGGAATTATTTGTTATAAGACCCTTTAACTAAGCATGAAGTAAAACAAAAACTGAGACCAAATGAAAGCCTAATGAACAGAAAGAGAATCCTCTGGCCACAAAAAGATATTGCAAGAAAAATATGAATATTAACCCAAATTTACAAATAACAATTTTATATACAACAAGATTACATACACCAATAAGTTATAGACATGTTCGTAGTGGAAGCAGTACAAGCTAACTGCAAGCTAAATATGCGCATATGTTTACTCTTTAGATAGATTAACAGTTAAGGGATGCAGATGGATATACTAAGCTATTACTAATCAAATTACAGACTCATTATCTGTATTTACTTCAAATATTGCAAACTTTTGAACAAGGAAAGTAATTGGGGTTAAAGAGCAGCACGAAAAAATGATAAATTAATTCTCTAGGTAATCATACCAATCCTAAACTTGTTTCTGTCTAACAACTGTCATAATGCATAGGGTAAATCAGAGAGAACTGAAAGAAATAGTATGAAAATCCACTATTATGGGTAGATACTTTAATATCCCTTATTAACAAATGGTAGAATGAAGACACAAAAATAGTAGGGTATAGTTTGAGATCGGGTATTGTGATACATCTAGCATAATTTTTCCAGTTCAGTATTGCTAGTTATTCCAGGTTTTTTATTCTTCCAAATGAAGTTCATAACTCTTTTGTTCTAGTAATAAGAATAATGTGATTGTTATTTGATGGGAATTTTATTGAAACTGTATAATAATTGGGGTAGTATGGTCACTTTGACAATACTAATTTTTCTATCCAAGAATATGGAGATCTTTCCACCTTCTAGGTCCTCTTAAATTTCTTTCTTTAGTGTTCTACAGTTATCATTGTAGAGGTCTTTCACCTCCTTGGTAAATCTATTCCCAATGTTTTAGTTGGGATTATTGTGAATGGGATAGTTTTCTTGATTTCTTTCTCATCAGACTCATTGTTGGAGAATAGGAAACTACAGATTTTGTGTATATTGATCTTTTATCCTGCTACTTTGCTGAATATATCAATCCTAGAAGTGTTCCGGTGGAGATTTGGGGTCTTCTAGATATGGAGATAATTTAACTACTTCTCCTCCTATTTGTATGCCTTCAATTTTCTTCTTTTACCTGATTGCTCTGGCTAGATTTTCAAGAATTGCATCGAATGAGCATGGTGAGAGTGGTATTCTTGTCTTGTTCTTGATTTGAGAGAAAATACTTTCAGTTCTTCTCCACTCAGTATGCTGTTGGCTTTGGGTTTTTGAAATATAACCTTTATAGTGTTGAGGTAAGTTCCTTCCATTACTGGTTTCTCTAGCATTTTAATGTTGACTACTAGATTTTGTTAAAAGATTTTTTATTTTTGCCTTTATTGGGAGGACCATGTGATTCTTGTCTTGAATTCCACTCATCTGGTGCATTACATTTATTGATTTACATATTTTGAAACAATCCTGCATCCCTAGGATGGAACTCACTAGATCATTGTCTACTGTATTCTTAATATGTTCTTGAATGTGGTTTGCTAATATTTTATTAAGGATTTTTACATTTATATTCATCAACAGTATTGGTCTGTAGTTTACTTTCCTTTATGGTTTTGTTATCAAAGTGGTACTGGCTTCATAGAATGAATTTGAGATTGTTCTTTCCCTTTCTATTTCGTGGAATAAATTGAGGATGAATGGCACTAATTCTTTAAAAGTTTCCAAAACTTGGCTGAAAATCCCACTGGTTAGGAGTTTTGCTTTGTTGGAAGGCTGTCCATTTTTGGTTCAATTTCATTGCTTGGTATTGGTTTGTTTGAGTTTTCTATATCCTGTGGTTTAATTTGGTTCAGACTCATGTGTGTACAAATTTATCTGTATTTTCTGAGTCTTCCTATTTATTGTAGCAAAAAAATTCAAAATACTTTTTAATCAACCTCCAGATTTCAGAAGTGTCTGAAGTGATATTTATTTTTCCTCTCTAATTTTGTTGATTAGGGTGACATGTGTTTGGCTAAGAATGTATCAATCTTATTTATCTTTTAAAGAACAAATCTTTGTTGCATTGATTCTGTATCCATTTTTCTTCTCAATTTCAATAATTTTGGCTCAGTCTTTATTTTTCTCTTCTACTGATTTTAGAAAATTAGATTACTTACGTTTTAATTGTATAATGCTATAACTTTTCTCTTAGAACCACCTTCCTACAGTCCCAGTAATTTTGATATGTCATGTTTCTGTTCTCATTTGTTTATAAGAATTTTTAAAATTTCTCCTCTAATTTCTTCTATTATCTGTTCTTCATTCAAATGCACATTATTTAATCTCTAGGTGTCAAAATGATTTCTGTATTTTATATTGTTATTGACTTCTATTTCATTCCATTAAGATTTTGTAAGGTGGAAAAATTATTTCTATATTTTCATATTTGCTAAGACTTCCTTTGTGTCCTAAAACATGATCTATTTTAGAGAAGTTTTCACATGCAGTTGAGAAGAAAGTTAATTCAATCATTAATGGATAGAATGTTCTACACATGCTTCTTAGGTCTCTTCGAATAATAATAGTTTTGAGTTCTAAAGTATGTTTACTTAGTTTATGTCTGGATGACCAGTTGATTGGTGAGAGAGGTGTATTTAAATCACCTACTATTATTTTATTGATCTCTATGTGATTGAGTAGAGTTTGTTTTATGTATGTAGGTGCACCACCTTTAGGAGCATGTTTATAATTATTATGCCTTGTTGAATTGTTCTCTTTTTCTCTTTAGATTAATCAGATATGAAAGAAGCTACTCCTGCTTGCTTTTGGTCTCTGTTTACATAGTATCTTTTTCTATGCTTTTCTCTTCATCTTGTGAATGTATTTTCCTAGAAGATGAGTTTCTTGTAAACAACATATTGTTGAGTCTATTTTTTTTACCCATTCTGCCAATCTGTGTCTACTGATTTGAAAGTTTTGACCATTTACATTCAATGTTGATATAAAAAGCTGTTTTTTTACTATCTGCCATTTTTTATTGATTTCTAATGTTTAATTCAGAACTAATTATCCTTTGTCTATTCTGATGTGATTCAGGCCTACACTGGTTTTGATATTTATTTTGCATTTCTTCTATATGAATTATCTTACTGAGTATATTTTATAGTACTGATTTGGTGCTTATGAATTCTTTTAGTTTCTGCTTATTATAGAAAGTTTTGCTTGTTTCTTCTTCAATTCTGAAGGATATTTTGCTGTATATAATAATTTGATTGGCACCTGTTTTCTTTCAGTGCTTGGTGTATACTACTTCAAGTACTGCTGGCTTAGAAGGATATGAACTTCTCAGCTTGGTAGACTTAGAATTGCTGTTTTGATTTACTCTTGTGGAGCTGCTATTATAGTGTGGTTTCTCTGAAGTGCCTTAGTCCATTTCCCAAAGGCATAAGCTACATGTATTTAAAAGATGTTAAAAACAGCTCATAAAAGTAAGCATGTTAGGATACAAAGGCAAAAAGAAGTGTGGAATATTCAAAAAGTGAATGGAGAATAATTGGAAGCAACACTATGCTTCCCTAAAGAAGGTGGAAATGAAAGAAGTAAAGAAATAGATGAGAAAAAAACAAGATATTTTGTTATTAGAGTGAGACATGAATAGAGTATGAGAAATAAGTCAAGCAAATACATAGAGCATGGCAACAACACAACATTATCAAACAATAAAAATTAAAAAGTGAAAACAAAAATAAACAACAAAACAAACAAGGCAAGTCACTACCTCTTATAAAAACAGAATGCAATAGAAAAAGGTTAATAAAAGGAAAAGAAATGATTAAATAGGGGAAAACACCAAAACCATATGGGTATATTTGAACCAATCAGCAAATATAAAGAGAGTGATACTCTGGATGAGTGGGACATGACTGGTTTTTTGTAGCCTTCCAGTCACCCAAATGTGAATATACAAGTCTATGCCTCTGAATGTCACCATGTCACCTGATCAATTCCCCCAATACTTTCCAGCTGCTCACTCACACCACAAAGGTCAAAAGGAAATTGTGTTGCACTCTTCTGTCCCCAGTGTGATCAGGCCCATCTGGAAAATTTCCCCTTCTTTCTCTGCTGGTCATTCATGTGCCTGAGAACTTAATTGGAGAATGGGTTGCACTCTCCTCTGTACCTCTGCCTTGAAACTCCTAGATCCACAATTCCTTATAACTGTTTTGGGATCATGATTTTTCAGGTCATGCAATAAATGCTGACTGAGCAGAGTGGAAGTATTTGCTAAGTATTCTCCAGTTCTTTAGTAACTAGAATCAGCACACAATCCTGGAGCTAGATCTCCATGTGAATTATTCACTTACAAGTTGAGAAACACAGAATACATTTTGAGTGCAAATTTGTCTGCTGTGTTTCCCTTTCCCTTTGTATTGCCCCTTAGTAGCAGTGACATAGTACTACTCTTGCTTCCAGGTTCAGGTATATTTCTATATATGCTTTGTTCATGATATCGGAACCTCTGGGCTTCTCTGAATGTCTGACAAAAGTAACCCGCATTGTTATGAAGCCATATTTCTGTTTTTTAGATTCCAAATAGCAGAATAAGTGAGATCTGCCTCCTTTCTCTACTCTGTCATCTTATAATCCAGCCAGAATATTTATTTTAAATCATGGAAATGATGACTGAGCACAGTTTGGATGACATATTATTATTAGTGTAAAAAAGTCAATTATTTTCCTGTATATCAGAAATAAACTATTGGAATATAAAATTAAAGAGGGGCAAAATACCATCTGCTAAAGCATGTAAAAAATGAAAAAGGCATATATCAAACAAAATCTATATTTCATGCACAGAAATGTGTAAAACAATGAAGAAATGTATCAAAGATGTCTAAATAAATGGAAACATATTTTGTGATGTGGATCAGACGGCTTATCAATAGATATCAATTCTTCCCAACTGAATTTATAGATTTGACAACACTAACCAAAATACCAATGGGTGATCTTGTGTACATTGACAAATGGATTGTAAATTCATGTGAAAAATGACAAAGACATAAAATAGCCACACAATATTTAGAAAAACAAAGGAAAACAAATGTGGAGGACACTACTCAATTTCAATATTTTAAACCTATAGTAATCAGTATAGCAATCTTAACAACAAAAGAAAAAGCATATATGTTATGATTTTGATGAGTGGTATCCCTGACAAGCTCATATTTGACATAATGCAAGAAGGTTTAGAGGAGAAATGATTAAGTTATGAGAGCCTTAACCCAATCGGTGAATTAATCCCCTGATGGGACTAACTCAATGGTAATTGAAGGTGAGTATAGTACGACTGTAAGAAGTAAGTCATTGGGGGCATGACTTTGTGGTATATATCTTGTATCTTGCAAGTGGAGTCTCTCTTTCTGCTTTCTGATTATGTGAGCTGCTTACCTCCAGCACACACTTCAGCCCTGATATTCTGCCTCATCTGGAACACTAAGGAGTGGAGCCACTGTCCATGGATTGAGACCTCTGAAACCATGAGCCCCCAAATAAACTTTTCCTTCTCTGAAATTGTTCTTGTCAGGTCTTTTAGTCATAGCAGTGCAAAGCTGACCAAAAGAAAAATAGGTACTCAAAAGTGGGGCTGTTGCTATAACAAAACTGACCGTATGATTCAAAAGCTATTGGAGTTTTTGGAGTTTGTTGGAGGAATTTTGAAATACGTAGCATTGCAAGCTGGAACTGCTTTAGATTGCTGTAAGTGGAGCTTAATGGCCAATTCTGGTGGAAACTCAGAAGACCAAAGTGTCAATAGGACTTTGAAGACAGGGCTCAAGAGGAGAGGACACTACTGGAATTTGGAGTACAAGCCATTCATGTTATGTTCTGGCTGAAAAGTTGTCTGCATTTTGCGTGTGCTCTCAGACTTTCTGTTAGACTGATCTTAAAAGTTACAGAATTATTACTCTGGTGGGAAAAAAAAATTCTGAACAGCATAGGATTCAGGCAGTGGCAGGGATATTGCTGGCAGCTGCTAGCCAAATTTATTGTGATAATTGGGAGCAGAAAGATTTGAAAAACTTGGACATGAAAGGTCAGAGTAAAACTGGGGCTAAGGAAATTGCATTTGTTAAAGACATTAACACTACTAAAGAAATGCTAAAAACTTTGCCCAGAGACAATAAGAAAGATGGCCTGAGGGCATCTGAGGAATTGGCAAGATGTTATCCATCTCCAACTCAAAACAATAAAAGTAAAAATTCTCTTTAGAGGAGACCAGTGGGGTACCCTTCTTGCACAATGGACTTAGGAAGTTTTTTCAACATGCTTAGCTACCAGGCACTCAGAGGCTCCTGCAGACAGGGTCCCTGAAGACTTGGAGACTGCTGGAAATGGCCACAGACGTTGGCATCAACTATGTGGTACTGCTTTTGCAGGAATACAAAATGCTGGAGTTAGGGGGTCGTGGAGGCTTTCACCAGGATTTCAAAAGAAGTCCTGAGAGTCCAGGCAAAGTACAGAAGGGTTGGAGTCCCTGTGGGCACACCCTGAGAGTGTGATGCATAGAGATATGGGGAGGAAGGTAAAGATTCAGTGGAGATCCACAAGATTAAGAAATGCCAATACTGTGGAAAGTTTGCTGTAGAAAACTGTAGGAATTGAGTTAAGACAAGTCAATAAAAGGCCTCTTGGGCTGCAACCAACAAGGCCACATGGACAGAGCTAAACAAACCCTTTGAACAAAATATCACAATGTCATGTGTCCCAGATGCTGGACACAGAACTACAGGGCATGTTTGCCCAACTGGATTTCAGTCTTGTGATACATCCCTTCTTTCTATGCCCTATTTTTTTCTGAATGGAGATGTTTACTCTGTGTTTTATACATTGGATACTTGGAAATCATTTTTTATTTTTACATCCTCTCACAATGGGAGCCTACCCTGAGTCTCAGAGACTTTGGACTTAAATTTTTGGCAGTTTTGAAAATGTTGAGTCTATGAGAACTCTTGCAAAATGGACTACATGAATTTTGCATTGAGATGATCATGAGCTTTTGGTAACCAGTGGTTTGGATGTGAGATGTCCCCCAAAAGCTCATGTGTGAAATAATGCAGGAAGGTTTAGAGGAGAAATGATTGGATTATGAGAGTCTCCTTAAAACAATTCCTGAACTAATCCTCTGATGGGATTAATTGAGTGTTAACTGAAGGTGGGTAAGATGTAGTTGGAGGAGATGTGTGATTGGAAACATGTCTTTGGGATATATGTCTTGGATCTGGTGACTAGAGAACCTTACTCTGCTTCCTAATTGCCAAGTGTGCTGCTTCCTTCTACCACATTCTTCCTCCCTGATGTTCAGCCTCACATTTAGTCCTGTGGAATGGAGCTGCTGTGTATGGACTGAGACCTCTGAAACCAGGAGCCCTCAAATAAACTATCCTCCTGTACAATTGTTCTGGTCCAGTCTTTTAGTCATGGCAGTAAAAAAGATGACTAAAACAACATAGATTAATGGAGTAGAGCAGAGAGAACAAAAATAGATACACATATATTCAACTGATTTTTGACAGAAGAATAAAGGCCATTAAGTTTAAAAAGAATAAACATTTTCAAAAATTGAAACAATTGACATTTATATTTTTAAAAAACTGAACCTAGACATATATACTACACTTTTACAGAAGCTACATTGAAAGGCTCATCAGCCTTAATACAAAGTATGAAAATATAAAATTTGTGCTAAACTTAAGAGAAAATATATATGGTCTTTTGTTTGCTAATGAGTTTTAAATTACAACACCAGTACCATGATCCATCAAGCAATGCACTGATGCTTAACATTACTAAAATGTAAAACCTCCTCTGCAAAAGACTACAGAGAGGATGAAAAAACAGAACCAACAAACTGAAAAAAGTTACAAATGTATATCTAAAAAAATGTTAAAAAAGTATAAACACATTTTAAACTCAATGTGAAGACAGCAAATAAAGCACTTTGGAAAGATAAGCAATAATGCCAAATGTTAACGGTGACACAGAGCAACAGGAACTCTGATTCCTGTCTGGAGGGAGTGCTAAATTATACAAACAACTGAAACACAGTTATTCCTTTTCCAACAAAATTAAATATTCTTCCTCTGCAAACCAGCAATTAGACTCCTTGGTATTTACCCAACTGAAGTGAATACTTATTTTCACAAAGAACGTACCCACAAGGTGTTTATTGCAGATTATTCATAAATGCAAAAATCAAACAAAAAAGAAATATGAACAAAACATCCATCAATATGTGAACAAATTAGCCATCCATGATTCATCTGTACAAAGTAATATGATTTAATGTTGAAAAAAGACATGTTATCAATCCCCCCAAATAAGATAAGTCAAGGATGCAACTTTAATGCATATTACTAATTGAAAGAAGCCAGTCTGGAAAAGTTGCACAGTATATAGTTTCAAATATATGAATTTTTGGAAAAGACAAATCATTGAGTCAACAAACAAATCATTGCTTCTCTCAGATTCCAAGCATAGAGAATTATTTAATATCATAGAGATATTAAAATGATAAATTCAAGACTGTAA
Source organism: Glaucomys volans (assembly GCA_020662805.1). Classification (NCBI taxonomy): domain Eukaryota; kingdom Metazoa; phylum Chordata; class Mammalia; order Rodentia; family Sciuridae; genus Glaucomys; species Glaucomys volans. Next base: position 143,086 of record JAJEJO010003870.1, read on the forward strand.
ACATTTGTCAAAACATATGGAACTTTACAGTTACAGTGATTCAGATCGAGACTATCCTCCAGTGTCTCATGCATTGAAAATGTCCTCAAAGCAGAAAAGTTCAGAGGAGAAGTATTTATAAAATGACTGGATCGTGATGACTTTAACTTCATTACTGGATTAATTAATTTAATCGATTAATAATTTGAATGCACTACTGGGAGATGATGAAAACTATAGGCTTGTGAGTCATGGTTGGAGGAAGTAGGTCACAGGAGGCATGTTCTTGGAGACTATCTCTTCTCCCTTAGCCAATTCTTGTCCACAAAATCATTACTTTTCCATCTGCAATGAGCTGAGCAGCTTTCTCTGGCCATGCTCTTCCCCCAGTGAGATTTCTGCTTTGGAGTCATACAACTATGGTCTAAAATCTCTGAAATCATGAGCAAAAATAAATATTTCCTTATCTAAGATGTTTTTCTCTGGTGTTAATCACTGCAACAGAGTTGATTAACATGAGTCTGATGAGTAACCCTAATGAACTTAAAATTTTAAAAAATTATTTAGAGGATAAGATTTCAAGATGGAATGGAATGAAAAATGAAAAATGGTGTGACAAAATTATCAAATTACAGAAACAAACTTGAGTGAGGAAATAAAGTAAGAATTTAACTGACTTTGGAAAAAAATTATAAGATGTAAAGCATCTCTAATCAGTATATAAGTGCTGTTTCAACCATAGTTATATTATTTCAATATTGTGAAACCACAATACACACACACACACACACACACACACACATATAAATTAAACAAACAAATTGTAGGTGGGTATTGGGGGCTAGGTTCTGTAAGCCATTTGGGAGCTTACAGAAATCATGTGTAAAAGGCTGAAAGAGCTAATGTATTACTGGGATAAAGTTGGAGACAGTGGTATGAACTAATTTTAGCTTAAGATGGATAAAGATGGTTTTATATAGAAAAATTGATGGATTTTATAGATATATTGCACTACTGAACAATATTCTTTAGTGCATAAAGATAAATACCATTTTACACACCACACACACACATACACACACATATATACTCAAATCAGAGGTCATTGGAACAACTCCTGAATCTCAAACTTGTGAAGAAAATATTCTGAGATGAGCCAGAATGTGTTTTCTACTGTAAGAAAGTTACAAAAAGTTTTAAAAAGAAAACAACTAACTGTGATCAAATATTTAAAATGGACCCCAAGAAAAAGAATGAATAAACTCCCAATGACCAAAGTTGGAACAACTAAAACAGCACAATAAATAAAATCATGGAGTATAACCTAAAATATGTAGTAATTTCCCTGAGTCCATAATAACATAATAGCAAATACATAGTAGAATAAATCAATACATTAAAGAAAACAGACTCTCTTCAGTGTAGGAAAATTCAAAATAATCTATGTAAATTTTCTACTCTTATCAAATTGGAGCATAATTCTCCATTCCTCATGTCTGAGAAGCACATAGCAACTTCCATACAGAGAGGACCAGAAGGAAAGAGGAACTAAGAATAACATGACATTAGAGAAACCTGCCAAACACATTCCAACCAGGAGATCAAAGTCAACATTGAAAGTAACAAATGATATTTATTACTGCATATGCTTGAAATGAAATGATAACAATAACATTTAACCTAGATGACTTTTCTCTCCAGTCTAATCATGACAGAAAGACATCAGACAAAGCCCAGTTGAGGAGTATTCTGGAACACACCTAAGCAGTTCTTGAAAACCTCAGAATCATCAAAGCAAGGAAAATCTGAGAAATTGTCATATCTGATAAAAGTCAAAGAATAACTAACAACTAAGTCTAATGGTGGATCTTTCAACAACAATAACAAAAAAGAAGGGAGTTGGGAAAACATAGGGAATCCTGAATTAAACATAGCCTGTAATTAAAAGTAATATATTAATTGTGTCATCTTTGAAAGGAGGAATCAAAATACCACGTCACTGCAGTGCCCATATCTATTACCAAGTCAAGGGAACAATGAATGCAAGCCTGGACCAGAATGTCCAGGTAAGTATTATCTTAAGGACATTGACTCTCTCTCTTGTGCACTGAAAACTATAGTTTTATGTGACAGTGATCAAAATGAATACACCACAGTGAACCTCGATATTGTGTACATCCATGAGACCAGAATCCTAATTAATCCTAACCCTAATTAAAGTAAGATAAATTCCATGCTTGTAAAAATATATCAAAATAAATTCTACTGTCATGTATGATGACAAAGAACAAATAAAAAACTGCTCAATAACAAAACTTAGAGGAGGATAAATTTATTCCTACTCACAGCTTAGGAGATTCTGTCCATAGTTGACAGATTCCATTACTTTGGGCCCCAGGTGAGGTAAAGCATCATGACCCAAAGGTACAGCAGAGGAAAGCTGCTCATCTCATGGTGCTAGAAAACAGAGAATGTGAAATAGAGAGAGGGAGAAAGAGAGAGAAAGAGGAAGAAGCTGAGGGTCTGCAGGGAAGTTGAACCCTCTCAGTGATCCACCTCCTCTAACCATGCATCAGCTGCCTACCATTACCACCTTGTCATTCCATTCAAACTGGGATGAGCTGCTTATGTTACAGCTCCATGAACTAATTATTTTACCTCTGAACATTCCTGCATTAACATATATATCACTACATCACGATGGTAGACTAGTATTATGTGTAGAAATTGCTTCCTTACATGTATGCTCAGAGGATTTTTCTTTGGAATGCTGATCATGAAATGGAACAAATATGCTAATGTTGTCATTGCTTGTGCAGCCTTACCTATGAATTCCCTCTCCCTGTGATAAATGGCAGAGAACAGAACATTGTGGAGAGAATAAGTGCTCATGCGTCTGGCTGAGCCTCTGGATTTAGCACCGTGAGAAACAGGTGCTACTTGTCCAGTTTGCCACCACTGTATCTTCCTTGTAAGCAGTTTTCAATAAAGCTAATGCTTTACCTGCTGTCTCTGGGTATCCGCATTGGATTATTGGCAACATATCCCACTGCTCTATCTCAACTGGACTGCGAACAGTACTATGAAAAATATGTCATATTAATATATGATATAATAATAATATTAATAAGAGAAAACAAATGTGGTGTATATGAGGACTCTACACAATATTCTCAATATCACTGCACTTCCAAAATTGTTCTAAAATAAAAAGGTTTCATTCCAAGCAATTTGGCTATTTTCAGGAGTATAATAATATGAATCAATAGTGCACACATTTAAATGTAATTCTCTCTTCTTAAGTAACTCATCTCTTATTTCAGCATTTAATGTCAAGCAAATATTATTTCCTCCCTGTCTCCCTTCACCTTGCACTGGAGATGATTTTCTATTTGTTTCTGTTGCTTACTAAACAATCTTAAAGTCTCTTTACTATATCTAATATATCCACTAAAGGACGTTATTCAATTTTTTATCTTACCCAACAATTACTCTAAGGGTCAGAGAAAGCAATAAGTAACAATAGATTTAATAAGAAAGGTAATTCACAGTGACCTGTAGATGCCATTTAGATAATAAATAATGTATATTTGCATGATAAAGGAAGTTATTAAAGTAAATACAAATATATTTTATCATTGAATTTGAACACAATTTTGACTGCACTGTTTTATGTCTCTAAGAACTTTGAATTTGTAAAGTTACTTATCTTAATCAATTATGTGATATCTTCCCTCCAAACAATTAATACAATTGATAAATCTCCATAGTTGTTAATAAAAAAAGTCATCAATATTTAATATGAGAGGGTGAGGATTTTTTTTACATATATCAATATTTGCATTTATTTTTATAATTATATAGACAAGTAAGTCCATAAAGTGATATAGTGCATATATTAGAAGTTGATGAAATAAATCTAATATGGGACTTCTTATATTGTAGGTATGTTATGTTGAAAGGTAATCAAAACATTTCAACACTGTTTCTTTTATTTTTCTGAAATTTTTAAGACCTATTGTATATATGGTGATTAGTTTATAAATAATATCAGTAATATTCTGAAAGAAGATACAAAACTAAAAATAAACCAAAACTTCTAACTCTAAAGATATCAGATAAGAAGAAACAAACAGGACTAACGCAAAACCATATGGGAATATCTGAATAGCTCAGTCTTATTAGAGAAGAACAGCACTGATTAGATGCTAGTGAACTATGTGGCAAAGAGTTCTTGCATGCCCATACATATACACAATCACAGAAAGATATTATGCTCTTCATTTGTACTTTGCATTTTTGCTCAGTATTTCCCTGCCATGTAGATTCTTATCAGTGCTGGAGACGTGACTCTCTTTATTCATCTATACACTCTTTTTTACCCACATACCCATTTATTGGATACCTATTATGTACATTTCTGCTATGTACCAACTATGATTCTAAGCACACATGGGTGCTGCTTTCATGGAAATTTCCACTGATGCCCACTTCAGAAGCAGAGATTGAAGTCATTACTGAACCTCTGACTTTTAGATGAGAGAGAATATACTTCCTAAACTGACAGATAATCAGAAATGGTTTTCAGTATCTTACATGATCTCCACTCATCAGTTAACAGCTTTTTTACAGATCATTGCCCCCTTTGGCAGATGTATCAGCAGGCTCAATAAAGCCTAGCTATTTTAAATTAAAATACTCATGTTCATGTACTTTAAAAGATAAAGCTATAGGTAACATTTTTCACCACTTAATAATGAATCAGTAGTACATTAATTGTAGAATTCACACTGGTAAATAAACTTATGAAAGGACTGAGGCATTCACAGTTTGATAATGAAGGATGAAAACTAAGATTTGTTATAAATTGGCAAAACCAAGAGTTTTATTCTTAATTAAATGGACTAAGGCTTGCTTTTAGACTGGGAAAATTTTCCCAGAACCTAGTTTTGTTTTGAATCTGTACTCTATTGAATGAATTTTCAGGCTGATTAGCTCTTATATATACCAAGGTTATTAGTGACTGTATTTGTCAGAATACTGTCATAAGAAGGAGTAAAAAGGAGCATTATAAATTGAAGTGAAATAAATTCTGAAATTGTTATTTTTTTCTATATCTTCAAGAGTGTCTTGAAATAACAGGACAAAGATTAAATTTCTCATTACCAAAGCAGTGAAATTTGATCTTAATTATATGTGGATCAGAAAAAAATGAATTGTAATATCGTTTGATCTTAATTATACTTGGATCGGAAAAAAGTGAATTGTAATATCAAAACTAATATTATGTTCACAAAAATTATCTGATATTATTTAGTATTTTGTTCTGTAAGCGCCCATTGATAGTTGTACCTTCTTTATTGGGCACAATATGTATATGAGTTAGAATAATAAAATATGTGGCTTGGATACTGAGTATAATATAGTCATTTCTTCAATCAAAGGCTCTAGTGCATTAACATGTGTGAGGTTTTTCCAAACCATTTGGCCTATAACAATGAAGGGAAAAATAACCCCTTTCTACAATATTGTAATCTGGCTAACAGAAACCATCTGTATGCAAATTAAAACAATGAGGCAAACAAGAAAGTTTGAGTTCCTTTCTTATCAACCAAATAATAGAGGTAGAGAGATCAGTACTACTCTACATTGGGTAGTCTGCTAAGGTCAGATGTCAAAAGAAAAAAGCAGCATATAAGAATATATGAAAAGGAGCTGGACATTTACAAAAAGAAGAAATAAGATGAGAAATCAGTACTACAGAGGACCTGGAAAAAAAAGGCAATGTGATTTGTTGGTTTACCATGCCATGGCTCCTTTCATTATGAAGAGGAAACTCAGAAATGTTACTAAAGATAACACTACCAATGCTATTAAAGATAACATTACATGGGCTGTGGGAAAGCCATCCTTATCTAGCAGAATCAGATGAGGTTGAGTCTCAGGCCACAAAATCCTGAAATTTTGGAGCTAGCAGACATGGATGTCTGTCCCAAATTGCTGGGGGTATGTGGCATTGTGGGAATGGTTCCCTGTCTGGGTCTGTGATAGTTTCCTTGAGCAAATTGACTCCCCTAGCTCCACCCCATCCTGCTAATCACAGAAGCCCCTCCAGTTCTGGGCCACTTTACCTGTGTGACTAAATAAAAGAGAGTTGGGCTACTCCATTGTGAGAGGCCAGATATGGTATGGCCCAATCCATCATGCCCCCTCTCATTTAAAAAGAGTATTGGCTCACATGTTTTTATTGATTAGATAAGTTTATGGGTAATTGGTTGATTTATAGCCAACATCATCTCCAGCAGTTAACCTTTTCTCAACCACATAGGACCTGGCTGAGAGACCCCCACAATGGGCTAATACATGCCAGATTTTATAAACAAAAATACATTTTACATTTTATTGTAAAGGTGCTTAAAAAAACATTGTCATTGTGTTAATCAGCTTTTCATTGCTGTGACAAAATACCTGAGAAAAATAAGTTAAAGTAAGAAAGTCTATTTTCAACTGACTTCATTGTTTCTTGACCAGTGCAGAAGCAGTGCATTGTGAAAGAAAGACATGGTACACAAAAGCTGCTCATCTCCTGGCAACCCAGAAGCAGAGAAAAAGGAAGGGAGAGCAAGATATAGTTCTCAAGGGAATACCCTCAAGCACTTACACCCATCAACTAGGCCTCATCTTCTGTAGAGTGTAACATTCTCCATTAGTCTACTTAGTTATGAATCTATCAGTGGATTTGTCCACTGATGCAATCAGGACATCATGATCCAATCACTTTCTGAAAACACCACCTCTGAAAACTACAGTATTGTGGACCAAGCCTTCAACACATAAACATCATGAAAAAGTCCAGATCCAAACCCTAACACTCATGGATGGTGATTAAAATACTATAATTTGTGTTTTTAAATTGCTCTTCTAATAGTTACGTGTACATTTTGGTAGATATATATGTGTTGTTGATTAGTTGGAGGAACTCAGAGAAGAAGTAGAATATATGCTAATTCCTTGTCTGTGGTTTGTTTTATACTTATGAAATAAGGAAGAGCAGAACTGCATTAATAAAAATATTTTTCCCCTATGGGCATTCTTCTTTGTCATGTGACACAGAGCTAAAACATTGAGTGGAGGATATGTGAATCAGGATGTATGAATGTACTGCTCAGTGAGACAGACAACATGAATTGGGGACAAGACCATGTATAATGGTATCTAAAATGATTTCTTTGTGTGAACAAAGAAAGAATAAATACAGAGAATATTAAGTCTGAGAACTTATCTACTGGACATTTCAGGGTGAAAATTTTTATAAAGGAAAAGAAAGTAGGGAAAATGATTTAAACCTAGTAATGTGAAGACAAAAGCAACAGAATACTGAAATGTTATGGGATCAAGAAAAAGGGGTGCTCAGTATTACTCTTGGATCAAGTAATTTGGACTCTGTACAGAGATGATCATTTCAACTCCAAAGTTTTTCTTGACAGTGAATGGAAATTTATTGAGATGGTGGAAAGGAGAGACTCATTTGTTTTGTCTTGATAAAATTCAAAGATGGAGGAAAGAAGGAAATATAGGCCTTAATTGTAAACACTTACTCATAGAAGTTTCCCTTTGAAAAGGAGAAAAATAGAAAAAATGCCTGAAGGAAATTCATGTACATTTCCAGAATGATGAAAAGGTGTAGAGATAACTCCTTGATGAAAGACGATCTTAGAGAAAAAACTGGTGAGTAGAATCCATGACATATGTTAAGAGTTTGAATTTAAATAGTAGTAGGGATCCTTCATTTGCAATAACAGAAAAGAAAAAAAAAAAAAAACAGAGTGTGAGTTCAGATAAAGCAGACCGATTGATAAGGAGATTAGGGACATTCAACCTCAAATTCCCTTCATCTTCAAATTTGCTATCAATTCAGCACAGGTTAAGTCTTATAACACTTGTTCATTATCTTTTCAATCCTGGCTAACACGTGAATTGCTTTTTTGAGAACCAAAGACC
>JAJEJO010003870.1:164133-207633 GCA_020662805.1 Glaucomys volans
TCTGTCTTCCAAGTGATCTATTCTGTTAATTATGCTTTCTATTGAGTTTTTAACTTGGTTTATTGTTTCCTTCATTTCCTTCTTTCCTTCAAGAATTTCTGTTTGTTTTTTTCTCAGAACTTCTATCTCTTTATTGAAGTGATTTTTTGCTTCCTGCAATTGCTCTATTAGCTGATTATTCATAGCCTGAATCTGCTCTCTCCTCACATCATTCTCTTCTCGGATCATTTTAATTATGAACATTCTGAACTCCATTTCTGTCATTCCTTCTACCATGCTGTCTTTGGGTTCTCTTGATATATCATCTAGGTTTGTTTGGGACACTTTCTTCCCGTGTTTTCTCATGCTGCTCGTGTATCTTCCCCTCTAGTAGTGCGAATCTGAGGAATTGCAATTTCCCTGTGAAGACTTAAAGTGTCCCTGCAGATTTCCAGTAACTCATCTGTTGTTTGAAATGTGCTTGATCAAGTGGTGGCCCAAGAAAGGTGCTCTCCCACTACCTTCAGGTTGGGAATGATCAATGCTTCTGAGCAGAGGCAGCCTAGTGTTGATAGACAATTAGATACAGCAAGGTGGTAGACTCTGGGCCAGGGTGTGGACCTGGGCACTAGACCAAGTTGGGGTGGCGTCACAGAACTGTGCTCAGTGATGGAGACACTGGGCTTGAGAGCCCAGGCAGGCCTGAGCAGAGGTCTGGCTCCATGGGAGAATCCCTCACCTTATAACAAAAACAAATATTACTATATTTAAAGAAATTTAAAAAAAACCTGAGAGCTCACATTTTAATATTTATTTTTCCACAACAATGTGAATTTTAAGTCTTTATGACAAAAGAATAGGAATTGCTCAAACAATAAATAATAACTACTTTATCTTTTTTATCCTAAACCACAAATTCTGAAGGGTTCTGATGAGAATAATATAAAATATGATTATAGTACATATAACGTAGGTCCTATAATATGGAATTTAAGTGTTATTTTCCTATTTCATATTTTTAGTTTTCATATTTTTATTTAGTTTGTAAAATATTCTATTTGACTTTTGAAAGTGTATTGCTAATGATTTTGATGATCATGATGGTAACTGATGCTGGTGGTGTGTGCAGTGGGGGTTCACGTTCTTGGCATTCTGAACAAAGCATTGAGCAAGACACACAGGAGTAACAGAGTGCAGATTTATTGAAGGTGAAAATGAAATCACACTTTGTAGACAAAGTGGATGGGCTAAGCTACAGAGTGTCTTGAGGCAAGTCTTGTCTTGTATGCTGAGCTGTGCCTTCATCCCCTCTCTGCACAGACCTGATTGAAGATTTTGCCCCATTTGTTCCCATTGGTTGCTTTATTCTCACCTAATTAGAGTATGGCCTCCATTGTTGACTTCATTTTCACCTGATTAGAATACATAAATGGTGGTGGAAACTGTCAGGGTGTTAAGCTCTCGGGGGTGGAGTTGTCATGGTAATGGGACTTATCCTAAACAGGACATGAGGATTCATCTATCTGTTTTGGACTCCAGTTGGTATTTTTCTCCTATCCTGTTTCTGCATTTTGACATCCATAAACTCCTACCTCAATAATGACAACAGTGATGATTACAAATTAATAGTGGTTAAGATCATGGGATACAAAAAGAGCTCCCCTAACTCAAAGTTTTAGTCACCACCTGTATGCTTGGAAAGCATTTGTATTAGTCTTTCTTAGTTGCAGTACATAAAAACTGAGGATAATTAGCATATTCATCTTCTTGAGGAATTTTGTGAGGATGAAATGAATTCACTAAGTGTAGCTTGTTAAATTCTGTCTGGTCCTAAGAGCATATGTCTATTTAAAATTGTTCTTAGTTATTGAATATTACTATTACATACCTTCTCTTGGTTGTCGGATAAGTATTTCTGAGATAGTATAGGTTATTCTGAGAGATGGGAGATGTGGAGAATAGAAGTTAATGAGAAAAAAAAAAATGAGGTAGAAAGAATTCAAAGAGAAGAGGAGAGCATTTTGCAATGCATAATAGAAACGCTAGTGGATTCCAGTATGGCAAAAACCTGGAGAATAGATAAGGAGCCGACACATGTGGAGCAGAGATCAGATTAGGAAGAGAAAAAGGTGCAGTTTTACCAGAAAGCAATAAAAAGGTATTAAAGAGTTTAAAACAAGGATGTATTGCTCATTTACAGCAGATTCTATAAATTCCAATGTCTATGTAGTACAGTGAAGTAGTACAGATGTGTGAAGGATCAAGTATAAGACTGTCTGGAGTAAAGTAAGAGGATTTACCCACTCATAATATTTCACATTCAAAGGAACACGTCTCAACATTGCCATATTTCACAATCCATTTTAAGCTAAAATCTACCGCCTTAACTGGGTAAATGTTTTATGGACTTAATAGGTGAATAAGAATTTCAAGATAACAATATACATACTAAATGCCATAGTCTGAATGTTTGTGCCCAACCCTGAAAATTGATGTGTTGAAATCTTAACCCTCAAGCAGCTGGGATAGGAAATGGGGCCTTTGGGAGGTGATTAGGCCCTAAGGGTGCAGCCCTCATTAATGCAATTAGTACCCTTATTAAAGAGGCCCCAGAGAGTTGCCTCATCTTTTTCACAATGAGAAGGTGACTTCCGTGAACCAGGGAACATGTCCCCATTAGACACTGAATTTACTGATGCCTTGGTCTTGGAATGTGAAGTTTTCACAACTGAAAAATAAATTTCTGTTTTTCTTCAACTGTACAGACTATGATCATTTCTTAGAGCAGCCTGAGTGATAATATTTTGATATATGCATATTTATATGCATAGTTGAGAAATAGTTGACCTCAGAAAACAAAAGCAACAGATAAATACATAGAGGAAGTTTGTTGGTAAACAACAAAATAAAATACCCTATTACTTACCAGTTTTCTCTTTCCAGATTGGAGGTATTAGGGAGAGAAAGAATGTGGAAGACACTATAATATGCAGATACCAAGACACTGAATGTTATGGAACCCATGTTTTTGTCTCCCCCAAATCCAGATGTTGAATTCTATTCCCCCATGTGGTAGTAAAAAGACAAAGGATCCTGGGGAGCTGGTTAGATTGTGAGGTGGAGCTCTCATGCATGATTAGTGCCCTTATTAGGCAAGACAACAGAGGTGATTCAGACTCCCTCTCTGTTTTTCAGTCTCTCTCTCTCCACCTTGTGCTTTTCCCTACCTACTTTCCTCTTTCCCTCCTTCCCCTCTTCACCTTGTGAGTATACAAAGCCAGTGATCTGCAGATCACCAGGCGGGCCCTTACACTGGCTCTGCCAGCACCTTGATTTGGGTTTTCTCAGCCTCCAGAACTGTGAGAAAGGTGTTTTTTGTTCAAGTCATCAAGATACTGAGGATCAAAATTTCTACGAATTTGAAAAAACAAGGAAAAGGAGAGTTTAGGTAGTTATTGTCATCTGCTGGTTGAGCTTTACATTTTTTAAATTTTTGTCTTTCAAGGTTCGTACCCTCCATGAATTGAAATTGCCATTTCAAGATTGTTCATTGAGGGGTTATGATAATAAAAATAGATAAGATTTTCAACTTGTGACTTCATAAACTCATGGTTAGATCTTAAGAGAAAGAAGCATAGAAAATGTGAAGTGTTGCTACTGCAATAGTAAAATCAAACAAAGAACTTTTAAAAAAAATTTCTAGTTCAAGAAAAGAAACTATGTTAAGATACCAAAAGGAGAAATGAGAAAAATGCTCCTTATTATGGAACTTAATATCTAAGTGAAATGTTGAAATAATGCTTCAAGTAATGAGAGATTGAATGTATGAAACTTTGCTTCATATTCTGTCAGACTGGAGAATTTAGTTTGTTCCTAATTTTTGAATTAAGAAAGTGGATAATGGTTTGATTTTATTTTTATAGAGTAGTTATTGAAATAGATACTATTTGTAACACTGAATTCAATTTTTAAAAATAATTAGCATATTACAATGTTTCTGGGTTTTTTTCATATGATGTAATTTAAACTCATTTTCTGTATGACTATAAATTGAAAACATTTTCTACTGAAAACCTTTTATGATCAAATCACAGCAGATAGTTACTGAAAATTTTAATTAAAATTATGTTGTTTACCAGAGACAAATAAGTTATTGCATGAACATATATAAATTCACATAGCCACATGTACTATAGTAAATATTGGTATGCTCACATTATGTTAAATGAATGTCATGAGAATGTTCAAATTGTTTTAAGTAAGAGTTCTCAACATGGCTATATTTGCATAGAAAAGATTCAGTGATTACACTGGTTGGTGTTTTAAAAATGGTTAGTGAACAATGTGAACTATCATAATTAATTTTAAGTATTCTGATTGCTGTTTCTTTTAAATTTGGAAAGGAATATAGCCTGACCAAAAACAAATTAATTAAGATTGTTGCTCCAAAATATGTTTTCTTGTTTGTGCGAATATATGCTATTAGAACAAATAGGTTTTACATGCCCACTGAGCTGATGAATCCCATCACTGACTCACTTCTCCCTATGGCATATTTTATGACTGCTACACAACAGCAATCACAAGCTTTCTCCCATTTCTATGGTGCTAAACATTCTATTCCTATGTGACAGCCAACAAGAAAACACAGAAGGGGAGCCTCATTTTAATAGTCACTTGAATATTGTTATGTAGAAGTTTTACTCTACAGAAATGAATAACATTAACATGGGTTTGGGGTTAAGATGCAATTTCAGTGTACTCAATAGTATTATTATTATTATTTAATATTATTATTATTATCATTTTACATATTTTTTAGATGTTGATAGACCTTTATTTTTTATGTATTTATTTGTATGTGGTTCTGAGAATCAAACCCAGTGCCTCACACATGCTAGGCAATTGCTCTACCACTGAGTCACAACCCCAGCCCTCAATAGTATTATTTTGACTTCATAAATAACTCTGGTGATATTACTAACAAAAGCCTGTTTAAGAGGATAATATTTGTACATGACAATAGAGGAGAACATGCAACATGACGTTGAATTGCTCCTTACAGAGTCATATACTTACAAACGTAAAAGCCTATGAAATGGTTGAGATTATAAATTTACAAGTAATCCTGGTTCTTAATTTTATCAACAGAAATGTATATGAGAATTGGATTCACTTGCTAAATCTAATTATTTCTAAAAGCAAGCTATAATTTTAAGACTAGAAAGATAAATTTGATTACATATCCATATTTCTTAAATGACAATCTTGTCTCAAAGTATGCTTTATTATTTCAGGGTTGGACATAGATTTGAATTAAGAAAGCATAATAAGAGAAATTGATAATTAAAAAATAATTAAACACAATAGAAAACAAAATGGTTTGCTTAAACAGGTACTGGGACTATTAACTATTCATAGAACTTAACTCCTATTTTCTACTTGAAGAAAATTCTATTGTGTATTAAAATTTAAGTTTAAATCATATATCATAATATATTAAAATACCTTCATGATGTGGAGATAATATTTTTAAACAACTGCACAAAAAAGCACTTACCACAAATGAAGTGATTAATTATTTAAACTATTTATATTTTAAAAATCAACAAAGGAACAAGAAGAGAATAAAATTGAAAAATGTCCTTTCGAAGAATGATCACAACTTGTCTCATTAAAATATTATCAATAAAATATTGCACAATTAGTAAAATGTTGTGCATATTTGTATACACAACTTATGAGGAAAATAAACTATAAATTTCATGACATTCGTCAGCTATTTTTAAAAGTAGGTAAAACAGGTTTTCCTCAAAGTCCAATGTGAAGAACCTCTCAATTTATTTATCAAGAAATTTAAAAAGCAGTGAACTTATATTTATGACTAAATTTATAAAGAATAAAATTTTGAAAACTTTTAGAGGATATTTATCAGTGAATCTTTTAGCAACAGACTAAATTGTTACAAGTATTTTGTAAAACCTTTACTGAAGTTTAGGAATAGCTACTGAGGTTAAACATACACATTCATGAATATAGGAATACATGTATGTATGTATGTAATGTAAAGGAAACAGGGTTATGTTCACACAATGGAATAATATTTAACAATAGGAATAATAAACTACTTAAAGCTGTTTATAAAGTTACCTCTCACAAACACAATTTATCAAAGAACTCAAAACAAGCCGGGCATGGAGGCTCATGCCTGTAATCCCAGCAGGCTGAGAAGGCTGAGTCAGGAAGATTGTTAGTTCAAGGACAGTCTCAGCAACTTAGCAAGGCCCTAAGCAACTTATTGAGATTCTGTATCTAAATACATTTAAAAAGGGTTGGGAATGTGGCTCAGTGGGTAAGCACCCCTGGGTTCTATTCCTGGTACCCCCCAGCAAATTGTTTTCCTTAGTGTAATGGTTATCAATAAGCAAAAGCAAACTATAGCTTTAATTTTAAATATGTACACAAGAAATGTGTAGATAGGTTATAAGATAATTAAAGAATAGGTTGAAAAAAGAGATTGGGAAGAGAAATACAGATTGCTGAGTACTGATGATCATGTTTCTTTTTCCATGTGATCATTACACAGTGTTCGTTTACTAATCAATACATTATGGTTTTCTTTCATGTTTCATGTTCTTGATTTTCTTTTACAATAGAAAGTGAAAAATTATGCTTATACTTAAGACAGAATAGAAATGAGAAAAACTAGTGAAAATAAAATGAAATAAATATGCTGCTAATGAAGCAATTACAGAAATGCAAATCCAAACTACACTGAGGTTGCATTTCACTCCATTCAGAAAAGCAGCCATCAAGAATGCAAAAACTAACAAATGCTAGATAATGTGGAGAAAACAGAACATTTTTGCACTTTTAGTGGGATTGTAAATTAATACAAACACTTTGGAAAACAATAGGGAGATTCCTGAAAATATTAGGAATGGAGTTACCATAGAACCCAGCTATATCACTCTTCAGTATTTATCCTAAGAATTAAAGATATCATAGCACAGCATTACATGTATATCCATGTTTATAGGAGCATAATTCACAGTAGCCAAAGTATGGGATCAGCCTAAATGTCCATCAATGGATAAATGGATTAAGAAAATGTGGGACATAAGTACAATGAATTTTTATTAATCATAAAGAAAAATGAAATTATATCATTTGCAGGAAAATGGACAGAACCTGAGAATATTATGTTAAGTGAAATTAACCAAACTCAGAGAGCCAAGGGTCATTTATTTTCTCTAATTCTTGGAGCTAGAGAAGAAAAAGAAAAAGGAAAGTGGAGGGTATTTCACAAAAATTGAGGGGAAATCAGTATAGTAGAGGAAAGGAACCAGGGGGAGGGAGATGGGAGTGAAAGGGAAAATAATGATACTGTTCAATTTATATTGTTATATTGTGTACATATATGAATATGTAACAACAAATCTCACCATTATGTATAAGTGTAGTACACAAAAAATATGTAAAAACAAACAAAAAAGAAATGCATTGCTAATGAGAAAAGTGCTTATATGTAAGTTAGGCTTAAGTGATTAAATCTTTAAAATTTTTGTGTGTTAAATTATGGAAGATACTACAACTGGGGATATATAATAATAGTTAATAAGCAACAGAATGAAGTAATTATGAACCAAACTAGAAAGTTTATAAATTAATGTAATAATACAAACAAATAGAAAATAATCAATATTGTCAATAAAGTATTTGCAGAAAGAAGAATATATACATGTAGTGTGCATACTACCAGGGAAGTATGCATTTTGAATTGAACCCAGCATTGTGACACATGATTATAGCAAAACATTATCAAATATTACAGATGAATTTCTGGTAAATGTCACACAAAGCTTTAAAATATCCATTTTCTTAAACATAGAAACTTCATTTCTAGTTTTTTAATAAAAATGTTTAACGTTTTTAGCTCCTTAATGATTTCAAATTTTATTATAGCACCTTTAATAATTACTAAAATAGAAAATGCTAAAATTATCATCTATAGGAAGTTGACCAAAATTATTATATATTTGAATTTCTGAAAAAGTGATTATGAAATGATGATTATAGCAACTTGAAGAAACCATATTTGGTATCACCATAACATTTTTATTGAAGCACTTATACAGCTCTGATTATTCACCTATAGTCCCATATATTTTCATAAGTAATTAAAAATAATAATGACAGAGGCCCATATTCATGAACCATTTAACTCAGGACAAATATAGTTTTGAAGTTTCAACATTTATGATCATATTTAACCTTTGCATTTGCCCTGTGAGTAAAGATATTATTCTAACACATCTGTTTTTCACATGCAAAAATTTTTGACACAAAAGGTTAATTAACTTGCCCCCAACAATTCATAAGTGGTAGAACTTGAATTTTCCTTCCAGTATTTGCTTTTGTATCTGGGCTCTTAAACACTATTTTGAACTCTCTTCACTACAATATATCATATTATAGCACAAAGCTATAAAGTAACAAACCATAATAATCAGTTTTTATATTTTTCCCATCTTCTCTTTTGCTGAATTTCATAAGTGCCCCTTCTCTGGGGAACTGTCCTCTGCTGAATGAAACTGATTCTTCAGGGAATTTTCACTGCAGTCAGGAGCCTCGTGTAGAATTACAAAATGCTGGCAGAGACCTAGGGCAGAGGTTACCTTGTGGTGGGGCTTTTAGTCCTTCTATGGAAAAGGGTAAGGGTATACATAATTCACCTAATCTAAAACATTTAACATTTTCATTGCAGGACTTCAGAACACAGGTAACTAGAAAATTCAGATAATCCTAAGGAAAAAATAAGGTGTACCACAGATAATGGACTGGAGTTTTGTGTCCCTTTTAAGTAGGTGGCAATTTCAGAGGAATTAGCTGTGGGGAGAAACAGCATCCAGTCTCAATTTTCCAAGATATCTAGTTTTTCAAGAGATTCATAATATAAATATAATTCAGAATATAATAATTTGTGTGAAAAATGTTATGATTAAATTTAACAAACACTTTAATTTCAGGTTATAACGTTGTTATAAAATATATTTACAAAGTAATATGGCATGCAAGTAACTTTACTAAATTTCTGAATATATAAATTTTTATAGTTGTCTTTTTGATCAGAATATAAATAATGAAATCCATAGAATATTTCACATATATAAGTATTTTTTTTTGGAGGGGTATACTAGGGATTGAACCCAGGGACACTTTACCACTGAGCTATATTCCCAGTCCATTTTATATTTTAGTATGAGACAGGGTCTCACTGAGTTGCTGAGGCTGGTCTTGAACTTGTAATCTTCCTTTCTAAGCCTTAAGAGTTGGAATTCCAGGCAAACACTAATGCACCCTGTGAGAAAATATTTTAGATTAAAGTGTCTTGTCTGATCAGGTCCAGGTTTATCACGCCACCCCTGAAAAATTTCGTATTGACTCATTATTCAATCTTAGAAACATATTTACTAATAACATTTATTTAATTCTATTACTACAATTTAGAAAAAAAAGCTGATTCAGTACATGTAACTAATTTTCCGTGAAACAGTGGCCCAACTAGGGAATCAGAGAATCAAAGATTTTGTTTTAAAGTCATAACATATTTGCTCTAATCAGCAAATTCAATCAGTTCATTTGTTTTGACCTGAAAAGTAAACAAAATCTATAAAAAGAAGTATGCATTAAAGAAGTTCCTTAAGGTTTCTTTTACAACTATTGGTCAAATTCTATTTTCTCAACAATAATCAGTTCCTCATCGTGTCACCTAATCAACTTTGTAGACTATTAAATAGAAGTGACCAATTTAGATTTTTTATTTGGCTTCAATTAAATACATACATGAAGAGCAATCACAAAGCCCAGGTTTCATGGGAGCGATGACTAAGTACATTAGATGTGAAAATGGACATTTACACACAGATACATATACATAATTTTCAAATTAAGTCTTGTTTTATTTTCTATGCTTAATTTTGTTATCTGTTTGAATTATTTAAAAGTACATGTGTAAACTGAGAGTTTCACACATTTGCATAACTCTCTGAATGAAAAATGAAGAGATCTATACCTAAAACCATTAGTTTGAGCAAATGAGCTAGATGAAAGTATCTTGAAGAATTAGCTACAGGGAGTAAGTTGAATTTAGGAAAAAAAAAAAGTAAGAAAAGAAGATGTGAGATCTGCTAAAATATATAAAATAATTCATTAAATATGTAATTGAAAGTTAGGTGGTATCAGTGGATGAAGTAATTTTTACTTGCTACCCATGGCATTGGCATTACTTGGGAACTTGCTAGAAATATAATTTGTTATGCTTTGGATGTGAGGTGTCCCCCAAAAGTTCAAGGATGAGACAATGCAAGAAGGTTCAGAGGAGAAATGATTGGGTTGTAGCCTTGACCCAATCTGTGAATTAATCCCTGATGGGTAGCTGAATGGTAACTGGAGGCAGGTGGGGCATGTCTGGAGGGCTTGTTGTTTTGGGTATGTGTTTATATCTGGTGAGTGAGTTCTCTCTTTGTCTGCCTTGGGATCATGTGAGCTGATTCCCTCTGCCACACTCTTCCACCTGCATGTCCTACCTCACCTCAAGCCCCAAGGAATGAAGCCTGTTGTCCAAGGTTTGAGACCTTTGAAACCCTGAACTCCTAAATAAACCTTTCCTCCCCGATAGTTGTTTTGGTCAGGTCCTTTTAGTCCCAGCAGTGAAGCTAGCTAAAACAGAAATCTTTACACTTCACTCCAGACCTATTAAAATTTAGTCTGAGGATAGGGACAAAATCTGTTGTAATTAATTTTGTCCAACTCCTGTAATGGTCAGATTTCAAATACTTCCTTCTATTAATATTAAAGCATGACAGATATCATATCTACTTTATATGATGAAAGTGTCATTACACAAAGCAGCAGGTGAGATTGGTCTTGAACTTATGATCCTATTTTCTGAGTCACTGGGGATGTGTCTTTGGAGTATATATTTTGTTCCTGGTAAGCCAGGATTAGTGTCTGTCTCTGTCTGCTTCCTGATTGTCATGTCCTGAGTGTCTTTCCTCTGCCACATCCTTCCATCATGGTGTTCTGCCTCACCTCAGACACAGAGCAGTGGAGCCAGCTACTTATGGACTGACACCTCTGAAAGTGTGAGCCCCCAAATAAACTTTTCCTCCTCTGTTCTTGCTATGTCTTTTTGGTCACAGCAGTGAAATAGCTGAGTAAAACCAAGACCATTAATTGACAGGGGGTGATTTTCATTGCCTCTTTGTGCCATAAAATTATTATTTAGTCAAAAGCAACATTTGATAAGGGACATTGTGGAAAGCAGTGACAGAGAATGGTAGAGCAATGACCAAGATTGGGGATCTCTGATGAACTCATGACTCTGGCGTGCCTGGTGCTTGGGAATGGAAATGTTTCTCTGCAAGGGTACAGGATGCTCAGTTGTTATGGTAACACCCAGCCTGAGGAGACTCTGTGAGAAGAGTCTTACTAGCTTTCACCCTGATCTCAGGCACATAGCACCTGGGGATAGAAGAATTCTTATACTAGACAATCACAATGTCTCACCAGCTCTGCTACTTCTGGGCCTGCCCACTTAACAGTAACTTTAAACAATTGGACCTCCTTGTAGGCTACACAAAACTCCTAACATTGCACATTGAAACTGTGGAAAAACTGAATAGATGTTTCCAGTTATATGACTTTCTTTAGTATAAAGAATAATGTTTGCATAGTCTTTAACCTGATAATGAGAAATATAAAAATAAAAAATTGCTGGCATAACTCTTTAGAGCTATATCTCCATCAGAGAGCAGCACTCCACCTGATCCCAGCTTTATCTTCAAAATCTGTGTGTGAATCTTTATTTCCTAATCCCTCATTGCCCCTCACTGGTGCTACTAGGTTGGTGACCAGCAGGGCAGAACAGTGAATAGAAGAGGTGATAGGACACCCAATCCACATATAAATGTAGAAGGAAAAAAAAAAGCAGAATCAAGAAAGAGAAATCAATTTTAAGAATAATTCACTTATAAGGAAAATAATACTGCTCCTTTAATTTTGGAACAGGCTCATTGTAACCAACCTGCACTGGATAACAAGTTTGTTTGTTTGTTTCCTTCATGTAAAATATCTTATTAGTGGATCAGCACGGGTCTGCACTTTTGACAGATGGGAAATTCATGAATGCTGGTAGATGTCATAGCCAGTCTTGACTCAATGACTAAGTATAACATGGCTGAGCAAAAGCTGGTAACGTGATAGTGGATATTTGGTCTTCCTGATTATTAAGATCCTCCTCTATAATGGCTGAACTTAGTGAGCATTCAAAGAAGATACAAAATGTGATCAAAATATCTACCTCACTATTGACACAGAGCTGCCAAACATCTCCATATGCAAAACTAAAACTTACTTTCTATAAATTAATTTACTTTCTATAAATTAATTTTTCCTCCAGTTACATTCAATACAAAGGAAGATGAGTATCAAGATCCACCTTTGACTTTGTAAACACCGAGAGAACTTTCTCCACTTTTCCTACATACCCACATAAATATGAGGTTTAATGCAGCATCAGATGTCTTCAATGGTGCCAGAACCTTCTAAAAACCAAAAAGGAAGTTTTGTTTATTTTTCTGTCACCCAACAAATTTTTGGAAATGTCTCAGAGATGATAGAAAAAAATGTAGATGAATAATTGCCAAAAATTTCAAGTGGTTTGAAACTTTTAACCTGTTTTGGAGCTAAAACACGCTCCTTCTATAGTTTCACAAATATTAATAGTTTATAAGAGATTCCTGGGTCACCAAAAAAGAGAAATCTATACTTTACAGAAAAAAAAATAATAGCAAGAACATCAGCATTTTTAACTAAACTCCCAAGTTCAAATTCCTACTAGGGAATATAAAGAAGGTCAGATGATACCAGTGCCATGTTGACTTTCATTGCAATAGAGAACCCCTGAGACTAGAAATCTTAGATCTTCTATAATGGGCACAAAACTTGTCTGCCATTTACTCTTGAAAAATATATTTATTGTACTAGACAATGAGCATCTGTCCTTTGCTATGGAGCAAATAATTAAAGTACATATAAAGTGACAAATTATTTTAGAATATGTATACAATACTTCTGACTCAAGAACAGCTGAGAGTGGAGCTGGCATTGATGGAGATGGCATGGAATTTGTATATTGCTTTTGGTCATGCAGCCGTTCTGCCCTGCTGTCCTCCAGAACATGGGAGATTTACCCATCTTGTAGGGTCTTCTTCAATTTATTTCTTCAGCGCTCTATTGGTTTTGGTAGAGATCTTCACCTTTCTAGTCAAGTTTATTCTTAGAATTTGTTTTTAAGCCATTTGTGAATGAAATTAATTTCCTGATTTCTTTTTAATCAGGCTAATTATTGATTTTTTTAAAAGTTATTGCTGTACTGGGGTATAGTTCAGTTGGTAGACTGTCTGCCTTGTAAGCACAAGGCCCTGGGTTCAATCCCCTGCAGCGCAAAAATAAATAAATGAAGAAAATAAAAAAATCTCTTGCTTTGAGTATGTTGATTTTGTACTCTGCTACTATGCCACAATTTGTTTTATCAGCTCTAAAAGTCTTCTTGTGAAGTTTTTTGGGTCTTCTAAACATAGAATCATGTCAACAACAAACATAATTTTATGTCTTATTTTTCTGTTTGTATCACTTTAATTTCCTTCTCTTGTTTGATTGTTTCAGTTAAAATTTCAAAAGAGCCATATTGAATAGAAGTGGTGAGAGTGGATATCCACATCTTGTTCCTAATTTTGAAGAAAATGCTTTTGATTCTTCCTCATTCGATATAATGACAGCTTTGGGTTTGTCATGCACGGTTTTTATAAAATTGAGGTAAATTTCTTCTATCCCTCACTTCCTCAGTGAATAAATAATAAATAATAAATTTTGTCAAAGACTTTTTTTGTGCACCTGATTATTGTCCTTAATTTGACTTATGGGATAATTATGCTTATTGATTTGTAAGGGAAACCTCCATCAAAATATCACTGGTATTCTTCACAGAATCAGGAAAACAGTCCCAAAATTCACATGGAAGAAAAAAAGACCCAGAATAGCCAAAATAATTCTGAGCAAGAGGAGCAATGCTAGATGCATTAAAATACCTGATATCAAATTATACCACACAACTCTAGTTGAAAAAGGCATAATATTTGCATTAAAGCAGATATGAAGACCAGTGGAATAGAATATAATATACGACATATCCACATAGATATCATGAAAACAAAATCACCAAAAATAAAAGTTGGAAAAAGCATTTTAAACAAATGGTTCTGGGAAAACTGGATATTCATACGTACAGAAATGAAATTAAATCCCTATCTCTCACTTTGTAAAGAAGTAAATCCAAAGTGGACAGAACTCGTAGGAAATAGGAAAATTTGCAACTTCTAAAAGAAGGGGCAACACTACACGATATAGACATGGAAGATAACTTTCTTAAAAAGATTCATAAAGCTCATGTAATAAAACCAAAAATCAATAAATTGAGGGCATCAATTTAAAAAGCTCCTGCACAGCAAAAGAAACAATTTAGAACACGAAGAGTGAGCCTACAGAATGGGAGCAAATCCTGGCAGTTACTCTTCCGACAGAAGATCAATATTCAGAATATGTAATGATCTCAAAACACTTAACACACACACAAATATAACCCAATCAATAAATGAATAAATGCACTAAATTGACATTTTTCAAAAGTGAGTGTGAACAAATATGTGAAAAAAATTTCAATATCCTTAGCAATTAATAAAATGCAAATCAAGCTGCATTGAAATTTCCTCTCACTCCAGTTAGAATGGCAACCTTTAAGAATAAAAACAATCAATCCTAGTGGGCTGGGGATATAGCTCAGTTGGTAGAGTACCTGCCTCGCAAGGACAAGGTCCTTGGTTCAATCCCCAGCACTGCAAAAAAATAAATAAAATAAGAAAGAATAAAAACAATCAATCCTAGTGAGGATTTAGTGAAAAAAAAAAACATTTATAAACTGTCCATGGGACTGCAAATTAGTACATCCACTACAGAATTCAATAAAGAGATTCCTTAGAAGACTAGGAATGGTACTACCATATCATTTTCTCCTGGGTATTTATTCCAAAGAACTAAAGTCAGCATACTATAGTGAATACATGCAAATCAATGCTTATTGCATGCACTTTACAACAGCCATGTTATGGGACCTGCCTAAATGTCTGTTAATAGATGACTAAAGAAAATACTGCACATGCACGCGCACACACACACACACACATATGCACAATGGAGTTTTAGTCATAAAGAAGAAGAATGAAATCATGTCATTTTCTGGTAAATGAATGGCACTGGAGAACATGATGCTAAGTAAAATACGCAAGTCTCAAAAAGTCAAGGTTCAAATGTTTATTTTATATACAGAAGCTAGAAAAGAAAAAGGAACGAAAAGTGATCTCATGAAAATAGAAGGGAGAATAATAAATGTGAGAAAGGAGATTCAGGCAGGGAGGGGAAAGAAATTCAGTGGGTATTGAAATCAACCACATTTTACGGTATCTCAATGAATCCCATTTCTATGTATAATGAGTAGAAAAAGGATTGGAGATGAGTGAGAAGGATAGAGAAAAGGGAGGTCCTCAGGAATAAAATTCATCAAATTATGGATACATGCATGTATAAATGTGTAACATGAATTCCACTATTATACATAATTATAATGCATTGACAAAAATATAGTCATAGGACTCAATTAAAATGTAGGCAAACGTTTTGAACAGGCACTTCACTAAATATGTAAAAATAACCTTATAAGCATCTAAAAGTATGCTCATTAACTTTAATCATCACCAAAATGCAAAATAATTGCAATAGAATATATTAAGTAAACTGAGAGTACTATTTTTGGCAAGGATAGGGAACGTTTCTTTCTTTTTTTTTTGTTTTTTCTATATTGGGGATTGACCACTGAGTCATGTCCCCAGTCCTTTTGATTGAATTTGTTTTTTAATTTTTGACACATGGTTTTATTAAGTTGCTTGCAGCTTTGCTAAATTAACTCACCATTCTCCTGTATTAGCTTCCCAAATTGCTGGGATTACAGGCATGTACCACCATGCCCAGTGAACAATTTTTTATATAGAGCAATTTTTTTTTCTCGCATTGCTACTACCTTAGGAAAAAATTTGGAAATTTCTTATAAACATAAATATTCATTTTAACACATAAATCACCATTTCCACTCCCATTATGTATGTTATAACTTATATATTCAATGCCTTTATCTTATTAGAACAAAAGCACTGTAATAAATATTTGAATTCAACCTCTGAATCTTTGGTTCCTAATTCTACCTGCATGTGAGAACACTCTCACTCACAAACACACACACACATCCCAATGCTTATGCCTCACTATCAGCAAATTGAATTAGGATCTCTAGGAGTGAGTCTGGTTGTTGTACTTAATGAAGCAAAGCCTGTGGGCGATCAGAGCTATGACACACATTATCAGAAGAGACAGTATTCCAACTTGCTCAATTGATCAAACAATTAAATAGCCACAGAA
This sequence comes from Glaucomys volans, assembly GCA_020662805.1. Classification (NCBI taxonomy): domain Eukaryota; kingdom Metazoa; phylum Chordata; class Mammalia; order Rodentia; family Sciuridae; genus Glaucomys; species Glaucomys volans. The sequence continues at coordinate 180,703 of JAJEJO010003870.1, forward strand.
CACTCTTTGGCATTGGCATATTTTGCAGGCAAATCTTTTTTTTTTTTTTTTTTTGGTACTGGAGATTGAACTCAGGGGCACTCCACCACTGAGCCACATCCACAGCCCCAGCCCTGTTTTGTATTTTATTTAGAGACAGGGTCTCACTGAGTTGCTTAGGGTCTTGCTAAGTTGTTGAGGCTGGCTTTGAACTCGCGATTCTGCTGCCTTCGCCTCCCAAGTGCTGGGATTACATGCGTGTACCACAGCGCCTGGCTTGCAGGCAAATCTTAAGATCATTTATATCAATTTTCACAATGATCAAAGTGCTTAATTATTCATACTGATATAATATTAGAAATATAATCAATTAAGAAACTGATATATTTTAATTTGAAATCTAGTTTCACCATTGACAAGTTATTTATCCTTTAAAAGGTGAATTAAAAATTCTGTTTCCCACGTAAAAATATTGTCTCCTAAGAATGTTCTGAGGATTGTCATAAAAAAGTATCATCTGGTTAGAAGAGTACATGTCAGGGAGTTTTCAATGTATAATAAAAATAATAGTATCACAAACTTTTACTAGTATCGGTATAATTATTATTATTATTATTTAAATTTATTTAATTTTGATTCATTGAACACAAATGGAGAACAGCTATTGTTTCTCTGGTTATACACAAAGTAGAGTCACACCATCTGTGCATTCATACATGTACATAGGGCAATGATATCTGTCACACATAATGTGGTTATACTTACCCCCCCAACCCAACCCCACCCCTCCCTTTCCTCTACTCTATCTATCCTTCCCCCATTCTTGCCACCCTTCCACCCTGCATTATGCATCATCATTGCTTATCAGAGAGACCATTCGGCCTTTGGAATTATGGGATTGGCTAATCTCACTTAGCATAACAGTCTCCAACATCATCCATTTACCTGCAAATGCCATAATTTTATTCTTCTTTTTGGCTGAGTAATATTCCATTGTGTATATATACCACAGTTTCCTTATCCATTCATCTATTGAAGGGCATATAGGTTGGTTCCACAATCTAGCTATTGAGAATTGAACAGCTATGAACATTGATGTGGCTGCATCACTATAGTAATCTGATTTTAAGTCCTTTGGGTATAGGCCAAGGAGTGGGATATCTGGGTCAAATGGTGGATCCATTCCAAGTTTTCTAAGGAATTGCCACACTGCTTTCCAGAGTGGCTGCACCAACTTGCAATCCCACCAACAATATATGAGCGTACTTTTTTCCCCCACATCCTCGCCAACACCTGTTGTTGTCTGTATTCTTAATAAAAGACATTCTAATTGGGGTAAGATGAAATCTTAAGGTAGTTTTGATTTGCATTTCTCTTATAACTAGGGATGTTGAACATTCTTTCATAAATCTGTTGATTGCTTGAAGATCTTCCTCTGTAAAGTGTCTGTTCATTTATTTGGCCAATTTATTGATTGGGTTATTAGTGTTCTGTTCTTGGTGTAAAGATTTTTGAGTACTTTGTAGATTCTGAAATTAGTGCTCTATCTGAAGTGTGTGTGGCAAAGATTTTCTCCCACTCTGAAGGCTCTCTCCTCACTTTTCTGATTGTTTCCTTTGCTGAGAAAAAGCTTTTTAGTTTGACTCTATCCCAATCATTGATTCCAGCTTTTATTTCTTGAGCTTTGGGAGTCATGTTAAGGAAATATGGTCCTAGGCCAAAATGATGGAAATTTGGACCTATTTCCTCTTCTTTTAGGTGCAGGGTCTCTGGTCTAATTCCTAGGACCTTGATCCATTTTGAGTTGAGTTTTTTACAGGGTGAGAGACATGGGTTTAGTTTCATTTTGCTGCATATGGATTTCCAATTTTCCCAGCACCATTTGTTGAAGAGGCCATCTTTTCTCCATTGTATGTTTTTGGCTCCTTTGTCAAGTATGAGATACCTGAATGTACGTGGGTTTGTCTCTGTGTACTCTCTTCTGTACCATTGATCTACCTGTCTATTTTGGTGCCAATACCATGCTGTTTTTGTTACTATTGTTCTGTAGTTTATTTGAAGGTCTGGTATTGTGATACCCCCTGCTTTGCTCTTCTTGCTAAGAATTGTTTTAGCTATTCTGGGTCTCTTATTCCTCCAAATGAATTTCATGATTGTTTGCTCTATTTCTATGAGATTGGTCGTTAGGATTTTAATTGGAATTGCATTGAATTTGTATAGCACTTTTGGTAGTATAGCCATTTTGACTATATTATACCTGCCTATCCAAGAACAAGGGAGATCTTTCCATCTTCTCACACTTTCTTTAAGTTCTTTCTTTAGTGTTCTGTAGATCTCATAGTAGAGGTCTTTCACCTCTTTTGTTAGATTGATTCCCAAGTATTTTATTTTTCTTTAGGCTTTTGTGAATGGTATAGTTTTCCTAATTTCTCTCAGCAAATGCATCACTTATGAATAAAAATGTATTAGATTTATGAGCATTAATTTTATATCCTGCTACTTTACTGAATTCATTTATGAAATCCAGAAGTTTTCTGGTGGAATTTTTAGGTACTTCTAAAGAGAGAATCATGTCATCAGCAAATAGGAATAGTTTGAGCCTTCTTTTCCTATTCCTATTTCTCTAATTTCTTTGATCTGTCTAATTACTCTGGCTAGAGTTTCAAGGACAATGTTGAACAGAAGTGGAGAAAGAGGGCATCCCTGCCTTGATCCAGTTATCAGAGGGAATGCTTTCAATTTTTCTGCTTGTAGAATGATGTTAGCTGTGGGCTTAGGATACATGGCCTTTACAATGTTAAGGAATGTTCCTACTATCCCTATTTTTTCTAGTAATTTGAGCATGAAGGAGTGCTGTATTTTATCAAATGCTTTCTCTGCATCTATTGAAATAATCATGTGTTTCTTGACTTTATGTCTGTTGATGTGGTGAATTACATTTATTGATTTCCAGATGTTGAACCAACTTGCATCCTTGGATGAAACCCACTTGATCATGGTGCACTATCTTTTTAATATGCTTTTGTATGCAATTTGCTAAAATTTTGTTAAGAATTTTTGCATCTATGTTCATTAGGGATATTGAAATTTCTTTCCTCGATGTGTCCTTCTCTGGTTTTTATATCAGGGTGATATTAGCTTCATAGAATGAGTTTGGAAGGATTCCCTCCTCCTCTATTTCATGAAATAATTTGAGGAGTATTGGAATGAGCTCTTCTTTGAAGGTCTTGTAGAACTCGGCTGTGAATCCATCTGGTCCTGGACTTTTCTTTGTTGGTAGGCTTTTGATGACTTCTTCTATTTCCTTGGGTGAAATTGATCTATTAAGTTGTGTATGTTCTCCAGATTCAGTTTGGGTGGCTCATATGCCTCTAGGAACCCGTTGATATCTTCCAGGTTTTCCATTTTGTTGGAGTATAAATTTTCAAAATAGCTTCTAATTATCTTTTGTATTTCAATTGTGTCTGCTATAATATTTCCACTTCCATCATGAATTTTAGTAATTTGGATTTTCTCTCTCCTTCTCTTTGTTATCATGGCTATGGGTTTATCAATTTTGTTTATTTTTTTAAAGAACCAACTTTTTGTTTTGTCAATTTTTGAATTGTTTCTTTTGTTTCAATTTCATTGATTTCAGCTCTGATTTTGATTATTTCCTGTCTTCTACTACTTTTGGTGATGATCTGTTCCTCTTTTTCTAGGGCTTTGAGCTGTAATTTGAGATCATTGATTTGTTGACTTTTCATTCTTTTATTGAATGCACTCCTTGCAATGAATTTTCCTCTAAGTACTGCTTTCATAGTATCCCAGAGATTCTGATATGTTTTATCTCTGTTCTCATTGACTTCTAAGAATTTTTTTATTTCCCCCCAATGTCTTCTGTTTTCCATGCATCATTCAATAGCATATTATTTAATCTCCAGGTGTTGGAGTAGTTTCTGTTGTTAACTTTATCATTGATTTCTAATTTCATTCCATTATGATCTGATAGCATACAAGGTAGTATCTCTACGTTTTTATATTTGCTAAGAGTAGCTTTGTGGCATTACATATGATCTAGTTTAGAGAAGGATCCATGAGCTGATGAGAAGAAAGTGTATTCGCTTTTTGATGGATGGAATATTCTATATATGTCTGTTAAGTCTAATTTAGTGATTGAGTCATTGAGTTCTATGATTTCTTTCTCAATTTTTGCTTGGAAGATCTGTCCAATGGTGAGAGAGGAGTGTTAAAGTCCCCCAGTATTATTGTGTTTTGGTCTATTTGGTTCCTGGAATTGAGAAGGATCTGATTGATGTACATAGATGCACCATTGTTTGGTGCATAAATATTTGTGATTGTTATGTCTTGCTGATTTATGCTTCCTTTAAGCAGTAAGAAATGTCCTTCTTTATCCCTTCTGACTAACTTTGGCTTGAAGTCTGCTTTATCTGAAATGAGGATGGAAACCCCTGCTTTTTTACTAAGTCCATGTGCATGGTATGTTTTTTTCCAACCTTTCACCTCTAGTCTGTGGGCATGTTTTTCTATGAGATGCATATCTTGAAGGCAGCATATTGTTGGGTCTTTTTTAATCCAATCTTCCAGTCTATGTCTTTTGATTGATGAGTTTAGGACATTTACATTTAGGGTTATTATTGAGATATGACTTGCATTCCCCGTCATTTTGACTTATTTTTGGATTTTAATCTAACTTGTTTTTTCCTTTAATTGGCTGCTCCTTTAGGGTAATTCCTCCCTTTGCTGACTTACATTGTTGTTTCTCATATCTTCCTCTTGGAATATTTTGCTGAGGATTTTCTGTAGGGCAGGCTTTCTCTTTTGAGTGCTTTAAGCTTGTGTTTATCATGGAAGGATTTTATATCATCTTCAAATCTGAAGGTAACTTTTGTTGTGTATAAGATTCTTGATTGGCATCCATTTTCTTCAGTGCTTGGAATATGTTGTTCCAGGCCCTTCTTGCTTTTAGGATCTGGGCTGAGAAATCTGGTGATATTCGTATTGGTTTCCCCTACATGTAATCTGATGTTTTTCTCTTGCAGCCTTTAAAATTCTATCTTTTTTTTGTATGTTAGGTATTTTCATTTTAATGTGCCTGGGTGTGGATCCGTTGGGATTTTGTGCATTTGGTGTCCTATAAGCCTCTTGAATTTGATTTTCCATTTCATTGATTAGATTTGGGAAATTTTCTGATATTATTTCATTGAATAGATTATTCATTCTTTTGGGTTGCATCTCTGTGCCTTCCTCAATTCCAATAACTCTTAAATTTGGTCTTTTCATGATGTCTCATAACTCTTGGAGGTTCTGTTCATGATTTCTTACCATCTTCTCTGTCTGATTGAATTTGTTTTCAAGATTAAATATTTTGTCTTCGTTGTCTGAGGTTCTGTCTTCCAAGTGATTTAGCCTATTGGTTAAGCTTTCTATTGAGTTTTTAATTTGATTTATTCTAACCTTCATTTCAAGGATTTCTGTGTTTTGTTTTTTTTTTCAGAATCTCTGTCTCTTTATTGAAATGATCTTTTCTGCCTGCAGTTGCTCTTTTAGCATTGCCTGCATTTGCTCTCTTGACTCCTCATTCGCCTCTCAGATCATTTTAATTATGTACAGCTCCCTTTCTGACAATGCTTCTGCCATGTTGTCACTGGGTACTTTTGGTATAGTATCTGCTATAGTATTTGTTTGGGACGTTTTCTTCCCATGTTTTCTCATGTTGCTACTGTATCTTCCCCTTTAGTAGTGCAAATCCTAGGGATTGCAGTTTCCCCTTAAAGACTTATAGGGTTTTCCTGCCTATTCTCAATACCTTCCCTTGAATTAAGAGATAGGCATCACACCATATAAACAATATGTGTCCTTAATCTAAATAGTCCCTATTAAGATATTAACAGTGTTGTCTTAATAAACAGAGATGAGTTCAAATTATTATGTACAGCATAACCAGTAAGTTTGCAATAAGGACTGCAAATCTTAATAGTGGACAGGGAGAATGAGGAGGGGTATAGGACAAAACACTAATAAGATAAGAAGTGAGTCTATAGATATACTATGTCATATGACTAGTGGAAGTGGAATTTTAAAAAGATAGGTTTTTAGAGTGAGGTAAAAGAGATTCTCCAAGGAAACAGATATATGAGGGAGATAGAGTGATAAGCATAATAATAAAAGAAAAAGTTAGGAATATAGTGGGTAATCATGTTATTACAATTAATTTAAAGAATGTTCTGCTATAAAACTATACTGTACGGTTCAAACCTCTTATTTTTCAATGGTCTGATGTTTGAGAGGTGCTTGATCAAGTGGTGACCCAAGAAGGGTGCTGTCCCACTACCTCCAGATTGGGAATGATCAATGCTTCTGGGCAGAGGCGGCCTGGTGTTAATAGATGATCAGATGCCGCACAGGTGCTAGACACAGGCCCAGGGTGTGGGCCTGGACACTAGACCAAGTTGGGGAGGGGGCACAGACCTGTGCTCAGTGATGGAGACACTGGACTTGATAGCCCAGGCAGGCTTGAACTCCACGCTGGGGGCTCGGGCAGCTACAGGTGGTTGCTCTCTCCTGGAGATGCTGTAAACTGGCACCGAGAGGCCTAAGATCCCTTCTGGGTCTGTTGACTCCAGGCACCCCAGGCGGGTGCTTTCTCCAGGAGCCGCCGCAAAATGGCGCTGGAAGACCAGAGCTCTGCTCTGGGCATTCAGGCAGCCGCAGGTGGTCCCTCTCTCCTGGGGAAGCTGTAAAATGGCACTGAAGGGCCTAAGATCCCTGTTGGGGCTGGGGATTCCAGCCGCCGCAGGCTGGAGCTCTCTTCAGGAGCCGCCGCAAAATGATATAATTATTAATAGTATTATTTTTCTTAATTTTATTAGTCTCCTTTCAAAATCAAGATAGTTTGCAGTATAATTGGCCTACAATTGTTAAACTTATTTTATTTTTGATTCTGATTCTTGCAGCAAATATATGTCACAAGAGTTACAAAAAACTGATTTTACCTTCATCTCTTTGTTTCTTAAATATGTCCATGATGTAGGCTGAAATATCAATGAGGTCCTATGCTCAGTTGAGAAAATTAGGTAGGAGGTAACCAGTGAATGAAAACATGAATTATTTAATAAGGTACCAAAATTTTGGTTTGACCTCATACAATGTGAATTAAAGTTTCAATCTCATGGTGGCCCTTTGTATTTGGAACACACACACACACACACACACACACACACACACATATAGTACTGGGAATTTAACCCAGGGATTTTAACCACTGAGACACAACTCCAGCCCTTTTATTTAATCTTTATTTAGGAACAGGGTCTCTGAGTTGCTTAGACGACCCACCTACCTCATCGTTTTCAGTCCCACAATAGAAACTCATTTTGTATCTTCCAGAAATGATTTCCAGGCATAAAGATCTATGAGAAAAGTTACTTTGTGAAGTAAGGGCCATGCGTGCGCGTGCGTGTGTGTATATGTGTATGCATGTGTGTGTGTGCTGCAAGTTCGTTATCTCTATGGTCAATTATACCTAGTAATTGTACTTAACTGTCAATGAAAAGATGCTAGGTTTTTAATTTAAAAGCTATAGACAAAACATCACTCCAATTCTTATTAGAACCATGGACCTGATGATGGTTGTTGAAACGTTTTTTTTTTTTTTTGGTATATTGAGCTGATCTTTAATGTAGTTAGAGAAATAAGAAGAAAAAATAGTTGTAATATATAAAATGTTTTTTCAGAATGTACATGTTACTAGCTTTCATTTGCTGCTACTAAGGTTTAGATTACAAGCAGCAATTAAATTTCCTGTTTGATGTTCACAGTCTAAGTTAAAAAGGTCTTTAGTAATATACAAATGAGGAAATTGTCTCTGCTTATCAACAATGACTTGAGTCACTAAATCCCAAAGCTGGAATTGTTAATTTTTGTAGTACAATTCATTATTTTCCAAAATGCTATGTTTACAAAAGTCAGAAAATTCTGGTGATTTTCCTTCTTCATTCTCATTTTTATCATCTCCTGTAAAACACAAAAGCTCCAGAATTTTCTAGCTGGATTCCTCCATTTGACAGGTAACTTTTTTTCTCATCATCAGTCTCAGCTATTTCAACTTATTTCACTGATCAACTGACAGAATAATCTTCATAAAAAATATCATTCTGATGTGAATATAGTTTTAGAACTGCAGCATCATATGCAAGTGGTTCTCCCTAGTCTTACTCTTAAGACAATGTCTGCCACCTGGTATGAACAAGAATCATTTTATTTAAATTAAAATATTTTCCAATGATTGTCCCAATTTTCTTTATAGAATTAGTGGTTAATCCAGCGAAGACCTTTAGGCTTTGCCATGGATGTTTGTATGAAATACATGAAAATCCACTACACAGGTTAGGGGAGAAGTATGATGTATTCAAAAGAAACAGATCCATTAGAAGCCCATTGTGGTGTTCTGTGTAAGAGGTCATATGGTTAGGGTCCTAATGGGAAGGAAAAGTGTTTAGATTAGGGATATACTTACAAGTTTTAGTTGAATAACTCAATAACACAGGATCTAGGATGTAGAACAAGAAAAGACATTGTTCTGAACTACACAGAATATAGGGGAGCAATGTCAATACAAATTATGTTTTGAGGAAAGAAAACTCAAGAATTAAGTTTTGGTAATTTTAATTCATAATCACTAATTAGAATTCTAAGAGCCCTATTTGAGATGGCAGTTAGATATGTATCAACATCTGGAAGCAGATATGAGCTAGAGCTACATATTTGTGTCCTGAATTAACCTCCAAATTTCTGTGTGTTAACACAACGTTTATCTCTTTAGTCACATTTCAGTGCATGTTGCATGAGTCTCCAAGAAATGCACTCTGTCAAGAGTCCCCTGTCATTCTGTGATACCATCTTCTTAAATGCATGACATTTGTAACCCACAGAAGGCAAGATGCAACATATGCTAGTAGGTAGGGGTAGTTATGTCTAGTCCTGAAGGGTTTTACAAACTTATTTTCACATATGAATGACTAGAAGTCAGTCACCTGGATCCAAACTAATTGCAAGAGAAAGCTGAGACATGATGTTTTACATATTTCAGTCTATCTATTTTTGAAGAGAAAATGTGATCAACAAGCATTTTGGTAATCTCTAACAACCTGTACAACCAATGGCAGTCTATGAAGGGTCTCTACCAAATTATCCAGATTATAGTTCATTGTGGTTAGTTTATTGTTCACTCTGTGTGGAAGGAAGGATTTATTTTGAATCAGGTCAGTTTACCAGGGCACAGATATCTTACGCAATAGAATAAAATTACTCCAAATTTTGTCATAACATAGAAGGACTTCGAAAAGGAATTTAGAAGGGGCATCTTATGTTCTAGTGTAGGAGTATTTGAACAGAAATATCTATGTCAGAAGGGGTCTTTATAGGAACATTTTGTGCTAGATAGTTGGAGAATCAATTTTGACAAATGTTGCTTACAGGCTAAGATGACTTCTGAGAAATGACCCCTGAACTCAACACTTAGAAGCTAATGGCTCCTTGAGAAAATTGGTGTGGACAGAACCTGTTCAGAGTGGATTCAAAAGAGAACAAATATTACAATTGGGAAAATAAGCAGAAAAATAATTTTTAGAGGAGATAAAGGGTAACAGAAGGGATTTTTCTTTATTCTTGTTTCTTCATGTACATTTATGGGACTGATTCAGTGAAGATATAAATGTCAACTATGAAAACGTAAATGGGAATAAATGCATATGTAATGAGAATAAATAATCAAATATGTATTCCACCCAGTGCACAGAAGGACCTTTCCTTAGACAGGATAATAAATGGTGCATCATTCAATGAAAACAGGTTATTCTCAAAGTTTTCACTATAATACAATGATAAATGTTTGAGAAGAGAGATAAGATTAACTTGATTTGGACTTGGGTTTCATCCACAAGTTATCTCATTATGTAATTATACATATTCCAAAATTCAAAAATAAAATATCAAAATCCAAAACAAAAAAGATTAACTTGATTTAAACATTATACAATGCACGCATGTATTCAGACGCTATGTTACTCCATTAATATGCATAACTTTTATGTTTATATGGTAGTGCCAAATAATCAAATAAAAAAGAAAAAGGAGGAAAACAGCTGAAAGTTTTATGCTTTTGAGTTGAGTTTCACTACTTGCATCCAAAAAATTCTGAAATTGAGATACTAGAGTACTAGAGGAGATGTCCTGGTAAGATATGAGTGCAGGTGGGATGTGGGAACATTGAACATCATTGAAGATGTCCTTACTGGCAATGGCCAGTCCTAGGAATACACTGAGGACAGATACTGGGTCATGAATTCAAATAGTTGAAGATGAATAATCTGTGTAATTGTATCAAATATACCTTTCTTTGTTCATACTTTGACCCAAGACTCCTGAGTCTCTCATAAAAATATGAATCCTATCATTCAAAAATCACAATAAATATTGCACTGTTCTTACTGACAATAAACAGAGAACTAAAATTTAGCAAAATGAAAAGTAGCACTGAATAATTAAATATCCTATTTTTTCTATCAATTTATTGTTGATAATTACTATCTTATAATCAAATGGAAAAATTCATTATTTGTGTTATCAATGTCAGAATATTTATCAATCTGAGATGCAAAAGTGAGAGCAGTAAGCATTTTCCAAGATGAAAATTTTAAAATGAATAGGATTGATGAAAAATTCAATGTGCATAAACCATTCTAAATCAGAATTTATTGCAAAGTAAAAACTTGAGGGATTATATTAATTGATCCCAAACCTTACATTTTATTAAAATACTGAGCTTTATACACAGTGTCAATTCTCACACTCCAAATGTATGGATGTTTTCATTTATAAACAAAAAAAATCATACTTCAAACACAATAAATAAGTAAATGTGAATTGCTATTAACATCAATACATCAATTAACATGTATACCTCCTAAAAAACATATAGCCTTGGAAAAAATACGACATAAACTAAAGCATAAAAATGTTCATGAATTGAGGATTTTTAAAGCTGCAATGTATCCAGTGGCTCAGGAAGGTGAGGTAGGAGGATAACAAGTTCAAAGTCAGCCTCAGCAACTTAGCAAGACCTTTTCTCAAAATAAAAAATAGAGAAAGAACTAGGGATATGCCTCAGTGGTTCATCACTCCTGGGTTCAATCCCTGGTACCCAAAAAACAAACAAAATAAAACAAAAAAATTGCATTGCAATATGTAACAGAGTGGATGGTGGGGAGGCACAGAGAAGAAAGGAGTGTGTGAAAGAGAGAAAATCCAAGAATGAATCTTGCAGTTCCAATAGCAGTGATATAATGGTGCAACGTAAATTTAGTTAAAGAAACAAAAGCTCAGTTCACTCCTTTCCCACTCTTCTCTCTTTCTGGAGTCATGCCAAATGTCATTGTCAAGGCAACTATTTACATATAGCACCATAACATGGCAAGCTTAAAGGTTAAAGTCGGTAGTAGAAAGAACTTCATTAAAAAGGTCATATTTTAGAAATAGGAAGGTCCTTTTACAAGTAATGTTAAATGAGGAATTAAGGCAATGACCCAAATAATTAAAGTAAAATAAATCCTATGCATTTGAGAGAAAAATAGAACTTTGAGCCTTAAATCATCACGAATTACTGTCTGCATCCATCAAATTAATGGGGTAATTATTCAGCCTGTACTTTAAATAGGATATGCATCTTCAGACTGAAACAGGTTCTATATGCAGACACTGATTTATTTTTTTTTTCTTTCTCAAAACCTCAATGGATCTCTTTTAATAAAATGAGCTGATTCTAATATTGACAATAGAAAAATTCTATAGTTAATTTATACTATCTGTGTTTAACTTTGATTTTAGAAATTCATATTGTAAAAGGGTCAAATGTTAAACTTATAGTAAAGTTAGAAATCAGATAATAAAATTGCACCCATTCAAGTTTTCTAAAGTATGCAGATTAGAAGTGCAATACCACTAAAATTCTGCACACCTGTTATTTCCTGATATATTTTTAAAGTCAAAGCTGTCACAGACCACTATATCATGCTTGTCACAAATATAACAGTGCAGGGATAGTTTTTTGTACACTGGCAGCATTCATGTCTCTCTACTTCAATTGGTGCTTTCCCTTTTCTTCTCTTTTCCCTCCCATTGCCTTCTCTTCTCTTTCCCTTCTGTCCTCCCTCTTCTTCCTCCTCCTTCTGCTTCTTCTTCCTTCTCTCTCTCTCTCTCTTTCTCTCTCTCTCTCTCTCATTTTTCCTTTCTTTGCCAAGAGAGAAAAATGGAAAATAAGAAAGAGTAACAATAAACAGAAACATTGGCTGAAACTGATATAAAGCCTTAGAGTTTTGAGCATTTATGCCCAAGTCACAATAATTTTTAATAGAAGTTAAAAATTTAAATAATATGGGAATTTCATGTGTTCTCACTACAACAAAAAAAGAGAACTATAGAAGAGTAAGTACAGGCTAAAAAGTATAATTTTACCATTCTACAATGTATGCCTACTTCAAAACATATGTTTTGAACCAAAAAATATATAGAATTTTTCTTGTCAAATAAAAAAAATGGCAGTTTTCAAGTCAAAATAGAAAATAAAATAGAGAACAATAATACAAGGACAAAACTATTGGAGAAGAAGGGAACAAATGAAAAATAATTTAAATTATGTGAATCTGATCTGGGTGTGAGGGAGGAATATAGATAGGAAACTTAATGAAATGTCTAAAAAGTATTTTGAAAATATGTAACAGAGAATGTTACGCCTTTGAGACTAACCAAATTTGTCGGCAGGTTTGAATTCTTTACCTCCCCCAAGACCCCAAGGAAGTGATAATTCCTAGTCACTTTACTCTTTGAGAGGTGGTAGGGCATACAAAGTGGAATTGAGGAAAATGGTATGAAGTTTAGCATTGATAAATGTAAATACATTTCTTTTTCCAGGCATGATGAATTAGGGAGGATTCAAGTGATAACAATTCAAATCACTTTAAGGGTAGATTTGGTAACATGATTAATCCTAGTACCGTGTGGTGGTTTGGGTGAGCCTTTGTAAAGTAAGGTGAGGAGAGGTGTGAGTGAGGAAATCTGAAGGACATATCCTGTCCTAAAATATCTCCCAAATGCAACCTGTTCTAGGAAGCCTCATGTGACCTTTAATTTTTGGTGAACACAGGAATACATGATGAGCTTTTTGTTGTGGATAAAACTTTTCAATTGTTGCTATAGGTAAAGTTTTTCTCAAAGGAAAGAAAGATCAAGATTTAAAATGTAAGGTCAGTATCATTTATGTCTAAAATTAGTCTAAATTAACTTTAAATATTAATTTAAAGTGAGCATTAGAATATTTACTCTTAAGAGAGAGAAAAATTTCAAGCAAAACTTGAAATAGCACTTGTGTGTCAGCAGCTGAAAGGTACAGCTACCTATCACAAGTACCTAAGCAACACTTTCAGAGATGGAAATGAATTGCAGGAAATCACATCTGATTTGCCTAATTTGCTAGATAATGTTGCATCCAGTTCAGTCCCTGATTTGTTATTTGAGAAAGTTAAAAGGGAATGTTTTGGTAAGGAACATTAGCTCATTGCTCAAGTAAAGTTGAAGATGGATTGTCAGATTTTTATACAGAAGAAAGGAAGTGAGAACAACAGAATGGCAGGGAGAGGTGTTGTTTCTCCTAAGGGAGACGCTATGCAGGAAGATGTTCATGGTGTAACTCTGCCACTAATCTTGAAGTCAGCGTGAGTCATTAATGCAATTAGGTGTGATGTGGAATTGCTACTTATTTGAAATGAAAATTAGGAATAGAAAAAAAGTTCTTGTAACAATTACCTGTCTCTCATTTATGCAGAAATCATTTTAGAATCTACTCATTCTTAGCTCTGAAAAAAAATTTATCATTTTTCCTTCTTTTTGTGTTGGATTGAACCCAGGGCATTCTACATTTTAGGCAAGCACTCTACACTGAGCTACGTCCCCAGACCCATTTATTTATCAATTCATGTCCAAAACCACACATTTGTATATTTCTTTACTACCTAAACCATAATCATCAAAAAAAGTAGCACTGGTATCATGATGAGTTTTCAAATGGAAATCTGAGCCCCTCCCTCACATATTAAATGTGAATTCATGCATTTAAGAGGATCTCATGTGTTTCATGTATACATTCTTAAAACACTTTCTGCAGTACCATGAATAAATTTAATTGAATAAGTATAACATTTAAATCTAAAATATGCAACTATTACACAGGTGTGACTGTTTCAGGGTTTCCATTGCATGATAATTACCATATAGTTATGTGATGTATAAAATAAAGGCCACAGACTTCTCTGGCATGTATGTAAGGATTGAGGTCTGAAGCTCATGTTGTAAATGAGACTGTTAGATTAGAGAGTTTGGTGGAATTTCTTCTTGCCTTTATTCTCCATTTTATTTTCTAAATTTAGGAGATGGACTTACATTTTAATAACAGAATTTACATTAATGAATGTTCAAAGATCATGCAAACATTTTCAATTTTACTTTAGCAGATATTTTGCCCAAAAGGGTGAGAAGATACTGATTTTGATATTGGAAAGGAGTTTACCAAATAGGTAGATGAAATGTAAGTGAATTAACCACAATTAAGACAACTAGTAGGATTTCTACTTCATATAGTTGTTCTCAAATTCACAGGCTTAATAAATGAATAAATTGTAACTCTTAAGATCCTATGCTTTTTAGACATCCCCAAGATTATTCTTATTTATACCATACAAAGTGAAATTTAACTTAAAAGACAGAGTCATGACAACACTCATCTTTTAATAGTACCTGTTAAATGTCACTGCCGAGACTCTGGAATATCTCAAGGAACAAAACAAAACCTCTTGCTTTAATGGGACTCAGGTCTTAGTGGGTGGTTTGCATGTGATAAAAGAACTAAGCCACTCAGTCTAGCTACATTCAATTAAAATAATGACAGTCTTGTTAAGCCAAGGTAATTATAAGATCTGTAAGGGTATTTTGTTTGTTTATTTTTCAAGTGATGTGTGGCATATACGCAGAGAGCACATGAATCTTAAGTGTGCAGTCTGATGTTTGATAAACAACCATGTAATTAACCCCACTGCAAAAGACAGAGCATTACAGCATGATAGAATGCCATCTCATACTCTGTATATGGCATTATCCAGTCCCTTGGTGAACAAAATCACTATTTTTGTTCCAGCGATCACTTTTGTCTGATGTGGAATTTCTTAGAGTGTGGATTTTTTTTTATTCCTGACTTTTTTCTTCTATCTGGGAGATTGGTTGATGTTTGTGTGGAGTTTATTGCTATAGAGTATTCATTTGTATAAATGTCATAATTTATTTCTGTCTTCAAATGATAGAGATCATTGGGGTTGGATCCAATTTTGTGACTCTGTAAATAAAGCTTCAAAGTCTAGTGTGTTTATGTCTGTGGAAAGACATATGCATTGCACTCTTGTCTGCTGGGTGCTCACTTTCCTGGGTCATAGGTTACTTGTCTATTTAATGCTAACATGATTTCTGATTTACAGTCCCACTAGTAGTGCATTAGTGTTCAGCTATTCCATAAACATTTAAGTTTTTCTACAGTCTAATCAAAACTTGGAATTTTCCTCTTTTAAAAATTTATAGTACTCTGACATTTGCACAGTAGTATCTCATCTTGGTTTTGAATTGCATTTTTTTCTAAAGAATAATTAAAAGAAGTTTATAAAATCATTGATCCTTGAAATAGTATTCTTGTATCAATTGCTTCCTCTTCTGCCCTTGCTTTTATTATAATTCTTTTTCTTATGAAAATGTTAATACATTTTGATGCAATATCACCTATACATATTAAAAAATGCATATGCATTTCAAGATAATAATTTTTATAACTTGCTAGGTTTTTTCTCACAACCAAATATTTTAATGAGCATAAATTCTTAATTTTAATATAATTAATATGATACATTTTTCTTTTATGGTTGTGTTTATTTTCTATTTAAGAAAATTTCACTCAAGTTAACCAAATGTATAAAGAGTTGTAGTTTAGGATGAGTTGTCCTTCAAAAGCTCCCATGTGAGACAATATAAGAATGTTCAGAGGTGAAATGATTGGATTATGAGAGCCTTAAACCAATCAGTTCATTAATCCAGCTGAATGGATTAACAGAATGGGAACTATAGGCAGGTAGGGTGGCTGGAAAATTGGGGGCGTGTTCTTGGGTATATATTTTATCCCTGGTAAACTGAGTCTCTCTCTCTCTCTCTCTTTCTCTTTGCTTCCTGCAGAGCCATGTAATGAGCTGCTTTCCTCGTCATCACACCCTTCTACCTTGAAGTTCTGCCTCCCTTCAGGCCCAGAGCAATGGAGTTGGCCATCTATGGACTGAGACTTCTGAAACTGTGACTCAGATCAATTTTCCTCCTCTAAAATTATTCTTGTCAGGTCTTTTGGTCACAGCACAAAAACTGACAAAATATACATATAATATTTTATGTTTTTTTCTAAAAGCTATATTGTATTATGATTTGGGTTTAGTTATACCAAATATCTGAAATTGATTGATGTGTGTAGTGTGAGTTAGGGAGAAAGGATATTTTTCAATAAAAACTAAACAACATATGCATCACAAATTATTAAATAGATTTTCCCCATTAAAATATGGTGGTAGCTTTGTTGTAAATTAAATGTCCATATTTTTAAGAGTCTGTTTCTGGATTCTCTATTTTATTCCATTGGTTGATTTATATGAATTCGATTACACCCTGACCACAGTGTTTTTTTAGGATAATTTTGCTTATATTTTGCAATTTTGTTCAAGACTGTATTTGAGATTTTAGCAGTAGTTTGTTAAATCTTGGAATTATTTTAAATATCTAGACTTCACTAGAATTTTTTTTTTCTCTCCACTAGGCAGATAGAAAACAGAATTAGTTAATTTTAAGCTTAATTCAGAATGGAATACTTATTTTGTTTACATTGAATTTGTCATTTATCTCCTTCAATGCTACATAACAAGAGATCTTTTTCTAAAAAAATATAGTCCAGTGATGTTATGTATTGAAATTCACATGCTAAATACAAAGTCAATCAAAATACAATATGTCCATTCTTCATTATTTGTTCATAAATGCACCCCTTGTATCTTGAGGGGAAAGGGTGACTAGTTAAGAGTAGAACTCAGGTTTGGAAATTCTGATATTACAGACATCAATGTTTATATGCACCTGAGTCCATCATTGGTGGGATAAACCAATTTTCTCCATTTCATTGTTGATAATTTTAATAAAATCTCACATTGTATTTTTAGGTTTTCTTATCATAAAGATTTAGATGGCTTTCCTACTTAGGGAGAAAAAATAAAACCCTCTATATTCTCTCATACTCAGGAATGAGCTAATTATTTGTTACAATTCTAAATAAGTAGATATGAATATTTAAATGTTTGAATGTCTGCAAAGAATATTAGCATTCAAGCTAAAACCACAGCACTTTAATATTCTCATCAGAGCTGGTCAGTTAACAAAAGTGGGTCATTAGAAAATAACAAGCTAGGCATTTCATTAATGCATAAGTAAGCCAAAATAATACTTATAGTTTCCACACTTGCATTATATGCATAATAACAATAGTGCTCAAATATTGACTTCTTTTGCCCACATTACTCAATTTTTTCATTATAAGTTATATTTTAATTTATGTACATAAAAAGACTAAGGGGAGGGAAATAGTAGAGCCACAAAATGGGTATTTTTCAGGTCTTTTTTACGTAGTAGTAGTTGTCTTGTTTCTTCCCAAAATGCATCCCCATTTGGAGGTAAAGTCCTTAAACCCTCCTGATTTTCTTACTGCTTTTCTAGTTTTCCCTTTTGCACACACTCTTTCTTTGAGTTATTTTCAATTTTCAGTCTCACTAATGATCTCTAAGCAGAAATAATTTTAAAGTTCATTTTTGAAGTAGAGGTGAAAACTTTTAAGATAATTCTGAAAATAGCTATGAGAACAATGGCAGCCAGGGTTAAATTTCCACATGAGGAAGTGAAAAATCACAGCAGCCTAACAGTCTGAGGAAACATTTACAATTACTCCTTGTTATGGTCTCTGTAATGTGATGATCTGGACAGATCACCCTCCAGTAAAATAAAACCCAGCAAGGTCCATCCATGTCCACAAGAGCTTCCAAACACCTTAGAAACTATCTTAAGTCTTAATAGGAAGAGAGAGTTCAGGCTTCCAGGTAGTTTCAGAAAACCTCTAACATGAAACACAGATATCAAAGCAAGCAGATACATGAAAGAAAACCAGAAAAAGAGAGAGAGAGAGAGAATTCAGGAAGCAGGAAAAAAAACCAGTAAAACAGTAAGTAAATAAATAATATAAATAGGCTGAAAAAAATAATATTGGAGTATCCATGTAAAACACTATTAGACTGTACAAAGGAACAGTGAGAAGAACTTCAACAGAACCTTCTCCAAGAAATTAATGAAATTGCAAAACCAGCTGAAATTACTGAGAGGAGTCTTATACTTCTTATGGAAAATTAAGATGCAGATTTTATTGTAGATACATAAAGAAGTAAACAGAAAATGAATATATTATTGTAAGAAAAAAATAAATTTTACATGGGAATTAATAAGATAATTTGCATCTTAAGTAATAATTACCTATTTTTGTAACATTAGCATGTAATTCTGAATTAAGACAAAATTATGACACATTAGATAGGGGAAATGTTGTGTATACACATGAGGACAGATTGAGAACAGGAAACCATATTTTTTCCTCATTTTCCCTTAGTACAACTATTTTAAAGGAGAGAAATGATATGTGACTTTTTTAATAATGGAGAAAAGTAGAAAGTAGCTAAAATGCATAAAACCTTTACTTTTGGAAAATGAGAATTGGAGAGGTGAGAAACACATGTGGGGTAGGCGGGTCATTATTTATAACTATTTGCTGGGTAGAACTCTATTTACACAATGAACATCTATATCTCTTATGCAAATGCTTGCATGTAGACATACTAATAATCAGGTATCCTTGAAACCTTGCACACAGAAGCACATATTGATTTGATCAAATTTTGAGTAAACACATAATTATCTAGGTAGGGAAACTAAGGAGAATTTGGCTTGAACACTACAGACTAGCAATTTTGTCCATATATTTCTCTGCAATTATTTTTTTAAAAATACCAAAATTTTACTTTGAAGTAGCTGAGTTTAAAGAAAATGTTACATCTAAACATATTTAAAAAGGAAATACAATGAATTAAATTGGGGCATATTTTTTCTAATACAGATACAATTAAACATACAATATATGTCAAGTAATGATTTGTTCAGGAATGGACACATATGATGAGATGCCATAAGATTGTATTACTTAATGAGGTGGTAACCACCTTAGTTTGGCTATGCTCTGTGATGGTTGCACATTGACAAAATTGCCCAACACCCTTCTCAGAATATATCCCAAATTTTAAATAATGCAGGACCGTACTGTATTTTCAATTCTAAAGATGGTGTGCTGCCATAGAATTCATCATAACATGATGTTTTGAAATATAAATCTATACAGTGTTTAAAAGTACTATGTTTCCTTTTTTCTGTAAATTTTGGCAAATATATCATTATGTATGAAACCCACTATATTTATGAAAATGATAGATAAGTTTTAACACAAATTTTTAATGTTGTCTTCAGTGTCTGGTCTAAGACCAGATGGTACTAATCATTTTTTTGCATTTAACTGATAATACAATAAATATTCTGGAAATAATGTTTTAGGTAGCTATAAAAAGTCTCTGAGATGGGAAGAAGAGACAACTGACTAGCAAGCTCAGGACATGACAAATGGTATGTGGCAACTCACCTGTTTATGTTTGGTTTTTTTCCCCATTTTTATCTCCCATATATATAAAAATGTGCACCTGTGAGGTCTCCAACCCAGAGCTACCAATAAGAACATATTAAATTAGACAAACAAGCAGACATAACAAAAGCAACATAACCCTAGACTCTTCAGTCTAAGCACTAGAAAATAAAAAGTCAAGTGTAGATCTAGCATAGAGAAGCATCTGAAGACTCACACCTAATGATTACATTTGACCAGATGGATATATGGAGACTACTGCCAGCAAAGAAGTGTGGGCTAAGATGACTGCTCTCCCTGTGCTGGAGCCACCACCAGAGTTACCTGATCTGTCTTAAGAGTACCATTAGCTAATGTCTCACTTTACCCTGTGCCCACTCAATAGTGGTGGTGGAGCTGATCAGTCTGTACTAGAATCTGGATGTGCCAAACCATAATCTGTCTTACAAAAGATGGTAATGGCAGGCTTGATCTGTCCTCAGGAGCAGACAGTATACTACAGACGAGATGGAGTGACCCATCTCCATTCATATAGTGAATGTGGTAAACTTGATCCATGAATCCTGCAAGAGCCAGTGATCTCAGGTGTAGAGAGAAACATATCCTACTTCATGACCTGCAGAAACAGGCAAACCGCTGGGATTGAATCTGCATACTATAGTCTAGTTTATCTTGATTTATCAGTTTGTGGAAGTAGATAACTAAAATCTTATATATTCCAATTTTCCATGTCATAATGAAAGAAAAACCAAACCCAGTGTTCCATGACCTTCTGCACAGTGACAGAGATAATCCAGATATTTTTGTCCATTCCTACAAAAGCAGAACATAACCCAA
Organism: Glaucomys volans; assembly: GCA_020662805.1. Lineage (NCBI taxonomy): Eukaryota > Metazoa > Chordata > Mammalia > Rodentia > Sciuridae > Glaucomys > Glaucomys volans. The sequence goes on from JAJEJO010003870.1 coordinate 201,425, forward strand.
ACAGAATATAACCCAAGCAACGACACTCTTGTATCAGAAAACATCTCAGATGAGTTCTTCCTTTCAAATAGATACCTGGAAGCCACAGAAATGCAACATTTGAAGACCAGGCCAGGTCCATTTGCAGGTATATTCAGCATCTACCTCCTCTTCATATGGCAACATCTAGAGACTTTGCCAACAAGATAGATGAAAACAGCATGGATCCAGCAGATTTTCTGGTGAAGCATTAAGATCAAGCAGAAAAAAATAGTATTACAAGGGTTCAGAGTGCTGAATTGGACATACAGTTTACAAAAGCATCCTAAAACCCATGTACTGAATCTAATAATACTATTATCTGCTAATACATGTACAGAATACAACCTAAAATCATTTTTAATACCAAGAACCATTAAATTACAATTTCATTAAGAAAAGAAAATTAACATGTTTATATTGAAATGAGTTAAATGTTGCAAATATCTGACAAATATTTTAAGGTACCATTGTAAAATTTCTTCAATAAGCAAATATAGAATGTGGAACTAAGATAGAAAACCAGCCATTCTATTGCTTGTAGCAATGGTGTCCTAGGATGACAATAGAAAGAACTGGAGTGGACCATTCTTATTGGAAGAAATAAGGGTACAAATTCACAAAACTTAACAAAAGACATAAACCTATAGGTTTATGAAAATGAGAAAAACCCAAAATAGGACAAGTCCCCCCAAATGAGTGCCATACCATATCATAATCAAACTTTCAGAACATAGCAAGGATACTGACCTCACTCCTACCAGGGAAAATCCTCCAAAAAACAATGGTTGCACATCAGAACATGTGGATACCATAAGAAAGTGGTGCAAAGTTGTTCAGGAGCTGGACGCCAACAGTTGTCACCCAGAACTCAATGCCCAACATTTTTTTTTTTTTTTTTTTTTGGCATTGAAGGGAAAAACCAAAACACTTCTAGCATGGGGAACAACACTTAAATAACAATTTATTCTTAAATAATAGCCAAGGGAACAGTTCTAAACAGAAAATAAATGGTAACAGAAGGGGCTTGGACCTTCAGAAAAGAAAAAAAAAGAAAATAATAAGTAAAAATAAATCTAAGTATAATTACTTTTTCTTCTTTTACTTAAATTATATTTTATGTTGAAAGCGAAAATTATAAAACCACATAAGGTACATAATGTACATAAATAAGAAAATTAAGCTTCAAAATGGGATATATAATTCTGTATCTTCATTGTGGTGGTGGTAACATGAAGACATGTGATAAACACAAAATATTGCACACATATTTATGACACATGCAGGAAAGTATGCTTAAATGGTGAAATATGAATAATCCTTGGTTTGTTCCAAGTTTACTAAACTAGTTTTCTTGTACTTTAGTTGCACCAGATGTCAATAATGGGAGAAGTATAAGAAGGCTACACCATACATCCCTGTAATTTTCTTTGTAATCTCCTGTACATTTTATAATTAGTTCCAAGTTTTAAAAAATGTAAGCAATGGGTGATTTTTAACAGTGACCTAAATACATATGTTTTGAGGATGACGAGGGTCAATATTCTAGTACATATTGGCCAGTTTCACTATAGACTCAGCACTAATGTATAATGACTAACAAATTCTCTAACTAAATGCAGTACTTTATTTATAAACATAAAGCTTACAAACTTTGTCATGAGCACATTCATGTCCTATTGAAGTTTGACAGAAGAAAGGAAAATGGTGCCATAGTGAACTGAAATCTTCAGAAATCAATAGACTACTCCAAAAGTATATTAGTTAAAACCAATATTTTTTCTTTGATAAATTTCTTTAATAGACAATTATATTTTAAAACAAAGTAATCTTCATGCACCGTGGAAAGCTAAAATGTCTGAACAGGATCACAAAAAGAACTACAAAAGATAGAAATATCATAAGGTACTTAAATTATAGTACAGTTTTCTAGCTAGGTATAGTATACAAACATATATATTATTAATACCCAGGATAAGTGTAACAATAAAATTCATGTTGAAACCAAAAAGCTAACATAAAGATTAAATGAACTATTAAATCTACTCACTTCATTCTAAATATGCACAAAGAAAAGTCAATTATAGTATATCTACATGGTTTGCACAGAATCATCTTCATGCTATGCACAAGAAGTAATATTTTTAAAATATGAAAGCACAGTTGCAAAAAAGAGAAATGATTACATAAGTTTTCTAGACAACCATAATTCACTAGGAATTTGATGGAATTATATTAATATCAGATAATCTGGGTATCAAAACTGGTCATTTGATCATGAGTAAAGAGAGAAGCAGCATAATGATAGAGGATTCAGTCCTCAAGAAGACTGAACAATCCTGGGTAAGTATATTCCTAACTCAAAACTTCAGTTTACCAAGAAAATAAAATAATGACATTTCCTCCACCTTTTTATAGTCCTCTTATGTCACCTGAGGCTGATCTATCACATGCATCCCAAGTCACATATCTGATAAAGTTGGAAGTGTTTCCCATTATTTATAGGATGAAATTGAGTCCCTTGGAGTGACATATAAAATGTTCCATATTTTATTCATCTTTTTGTTTTGGAATTTATCATATAGGAATTACACATTGATCTTCAGGAAACATAAAGCAACTTGGTGTTTTCTGAACATAATACACATGTTCCTGTGTTTTCACAGTATTGAAATACCTCAGAAGACAGTTTTATAATTGGGATTCTTTTTCCATTATTGAGTGTGTACTGCTTTTTAAAATGCATTTCTTGTTTTTAAAATTATCAAATTATAGCAATTAAAATATTATTTTCAACTGGACCATAATATATTCTAGAAATATTTCTGTAACTTTACAAGGAATTTTCAATACATAACTGTAATGAAACAAATTATTCTATACAAGGTAGCAAGATAATTCCATGAAAATAGAAAAATGTTTTGAACTAATCGTGATGGGGCAACTAGATATGTACGTTAAAATATAAATTCAAAATGATTCCATATATCAAAATTAATCACATATCTAATTGTAAAAACTAAAACTGTGAAATTCTTAGGAAAAAACTAGAGGACTAAATCTTTGTGATTTTGGATTAGTGAAAACAGTTTTCTTAGACACTGCAAATAAATACATTTTCATCAAAGTTAAAAAAACAATATTTTTCAAATTTCATCATTAAAAACAAATGAAAATAACTTGCAATAGGAAAATGCATTTGCAAATCATGTATATGAAAACAGACTTGCATCCAGAATGTACAGGGAACTCTACCAACTCAACAATACCAACAAAAGACAAGCAACCCAGTTGAAAACAAGGAAATAAATCAAATAGATACTTTCTCAGAAATGATACCCAATGACCAAACAGCCACAAAAAAGGGTTCAAAGTTGATGCCTATCAAGAAAATTCAAATCAAAGCCATAATGAGATTTCATTTTATAAAGTTTAGAATGTCTACAATTAAAATGATGATAATATCAAACACTGACTAGGATGTGGAGAAAATGGAGCCTTTAAAATGCAGTATAAAACTTTATCCTACCTTAGAAAACAGTTTGATAAGCATCAAAAATGTGTGTTAAACTTGTTCTTATTTTTATAATTGATGTCATGAATGACCTGATGTTACTCATAAATTTGGACACCTCATTGGTTCAAATTTTAATCCAGTTTAAAACTTTCTTAAACAGCTTTTGATCCACATGCAAATTTTAATAGATGAAATAGTTGGGATAGTTTCCATTTCCTTGTTTCCTTCCTAAAACAAAGTTATGTTACTCTTCTCACTTCATAGCACTTTATTTGAAAATCAATATTGCTTTAGGTATGCTGTAAAATGTGACAAGGTATAAATGGAAATGTTGTCTAACACACATGAAGTACTTAATCCATGTTTGAAAACAAACCATTTTCATATAAAAATACATTCAAAATGAGGTTGAATAATTAGCTTATAATGAAATACTAAATACTATTAATATTGTCCTTTCTTTAAAAAATGGGGTGTTTGCCAACTATTGCTTCAGAAAAATTTAATAGTTTTTATACTCAAAATACAATATTTTCATTAACATTTCACTATAATTCATTTTAAAATATTATTTTAAATCCTTGCTCTAACACTTTATTTTTTTGTCCTAAGACCACTTAGCTAAAATTAAAGAGCAGAATAAAATTTTGTCATTTCCTTTACCTCATGTCCTGCATGGATGAGGGAAAGGGTTCCAATTGGAGGACTGAGCTGGCTGAGAAATAAAAGCTATGAAAATAGAAACATAAAATAATCACAAAAAACCAGAAATAGAATTTCTCTAGATTTTAACAGGCAGGGGCAGTGACAGGTTAAGCTGACCAGAGGGGTAAGGCTTCTAAAAATGATGGAGCCTGCACTTGGTTTATTGATAGTGGTACAGATCAAAGGGCATTTGTAGGTATAGGGATTCGGTGTGGCAGGAGTCTTGTCTCAGTGCTTGCTTCTTCAGGAAAAACAGGATATGGGTGGAGATAAGCAGGCTGTTTGGCTCTTAGTTGGTGCTTGAACATGAGCAGTGAGCTAGGACAGGGTGTCATGTGAATTGATCATTCTCAAACCAGTGAATTCTGAGTGGGAGTTTCCAAAACCAGGCTTCTCTGCCTAAAGGTTCCAACATCACTCAGTTCACACACTGATCATAAATGGCTTCCCACAATTTCCTTCTTAGTTTTCTTCAAATGAGAAATTCGCTCTCAGCAATGGACAAGAAAAGATGTATAGATGTTATACCTAGGCAGAATAGATTTAATTTCCAGTTTTGCCTATCAAAATATAAAAGTAGATGTGAAGTTTTGATTAACTTCCTCTACCTCTCTGATCATCAATATCTACATATGTAAAATGTTGATGCTAATTCTTCCTTTCAGGATACCAGAAAATAATAACCAACTGAAAAACAGAATAGCTAACAAAATTTCTGACACTTAGAATTTGTCTTTATATTATACTGGTTTTATTATCATATGTGCAGTATTGAATAACATTCAGAGTCACTGCGAGGCATATGAAGAAGCCTATTATTATTGTATTGTATTAGTGAACAAATCTATTCAATATTAATAGTTTGAGTGCACCAATGAAGAGTGTTACAATCAATTTTATATTTAGCTATACTTAAAATTTTTCATGGATGCCTCAATGTCATCATATGTCCTATTCTTTATATAGGTATCTGACTGGAAAGTTCTAACTCTAAAAGCTCAACTTAAAGATGAAAACATATGAAACAGAACACAGAAGAAAAAGAAAACGGAGGGAAACCTCATGGATCAGCAATGCTTTATTCAGCACTGAAGGGTCACATCTTCTGGGGAACCTGTTGGTGGTCCACCATGAGGGTCTGGCTTTTTAGGGTCTTAGCAGTGCCAGGTTATGGAAGGACGTTAGTAACTTTTGACAGAACATCTTGGTGGCCAGGGCCAGGTAATGGGAGAAGTTTAGGGTGGGGTGGGGGGGAACAGGTAGGTAACTATATCTTTCATTTCAGATTTTGAAAGGGGTATAATGGGTTGGGGTGAGGTCAACATATCTGGCTACTTCCTGCTTGAGAGGGGTAGAGTAGGGGATCCCCTGTCAGAGATCTGAAACAGAACACAGAAGTAAAAGAAGAGGATAAGGATGTGGGGGGAGTATTTTAGGCTCCTTTGAAGTCCTGGAAATTGTTGCATGAGGAGGGAAGAAACTTCAGCACCATTATGGATGATTTCTCTGTTATGGGGCTCAGGAGTCACATTGTGAGTGAAGTAGGATGACTTTTGCATGTTCTTGGGAGGTGGTTTGGGTTAGACAGGTAACCTTGTCCAGAAGTTGCCTCTTTATAAAGTTAACAAAGCAGGGAAAAGGTTATTACAAGAAAAATTAATATTAGAGTGTTAAAAGAGGAGTAAGCCAGGAAGTCCACTGTTTTAGCAATTGGCTAGTTTTCACCTCCATTGTTCCAATAGGTCCTGTAATTATTTAACCTTTTCCCTTACCAGTCCTGAATGATTGACATAGAAACAACATTTTTCTCCTAGGAAGAGGTAGAAGCCAACTGATTCAGCATAAGGAAATCTAGGCCCTGCTGATTTTGCAGGACAACAGATGCCAGGGAATCCAGTTTATTTTGTAAATTCAGTACCAAATCAGTAACCTATTGGATATTTTCAAAAACCTGTTCTGACAATTTTTT
>JAJEJO010003870.1:208033-213033 GCA_020662805.1 Glaucomys volans
GTGACTTCCCTTGGAAGCATCAGGGATGTCTCCCTTTTTAATGACCCTCCTCTTTTGCAGCATGAGCACTGGTCACCTTTCTGTTCTCCAGGGTCTCAAGGATTCCCCTGATCAGGAGGTCATGTGGCCCAGAGTTACAAACTCTTAGAGAAGTCCTTTTATTCCCTGTGTTCAAGTGGCCTCAGAGGGCAAGAACAAAATATTGGCTATTTTTTCTTTCTTGACCCTTTTTACTTCCCTAACTTTAATCATGAAGTTTTTGTCTTAAACTTACAGCAAGTTTTTGTCCTAAACTTGACAGTCTTACCAGTCTTAAAATAAGAGTACTGGGCTTAACTTTAATGTATCTTTACAGTCATTTACCCCTTCTATTTAATTGGCATCTGTATTAGTACTGGAAGTTAAGTCTGACATCTTGTCTGTCTACAGATGATGGCCTATTATTTCAAATTAACTCAGGCTGTTACAGTGAAAATCAAACTTCTGTAAAGCACTAACAGATGACATTTAAAGTTGACAAAGAAAAACACAAAATGAAATTAACAAGAGTAAAAACAATTGAGTTTGTATAAGAAATATGACCTAAGAACCATAGTTTTTATAATTTTAAACTTTATTTAGTTAAATATTATGTTTCCTGTTTATCATAGTAATCTTTACAACAAAAATTTATCCTTTGAACATAACTTTATATGAGATTAAGTTTATTTAATTTGAAATTATCTTAATGTGGAGTAAGGTGAGAGCTAGAATCTTAACTCTGGTGAGGTTGGACTCTTGGCAAACACTTTAAATAAAGTGTTTTATTTCTGAAGCTCATGTTTGCCTCTTTATTAAATATCATTAGCAGTTAGCACTTCAACTCTGTAAATCAATCAGATGTTTATAACAAACATATTTTTGATTAATCCCATTTATTTGAAATTTAATTTACTTATTTTTAATTGTAAAATCCAGGATACCAGAGAAGTATAATCTTTTCTGTGTTGAAGAAAAATCCTAGAAACAATGGATATTGAATTCTAGACATTTTATAGAAACCAACATTCTATTATTATTGTTTAGCCTCCTAGAAAAACTTTTAAGTTAGTAATTTTAAAGCCATCCTTACTCTCATTCATTTGTTTACCTAATTTAAATTGAACTTTTTATTTTTAATCATGTGAACTTAAGGTATTTGGATCCATTTTTCTTTTAAATATTAATTTATGAGTGCTCATTTATCTATATGCCAATTTTGGTACCTCATACAGGACATGGACATAAATACATATGGAGACACAATACACAAGTGTGAACCCCTACATAAAAGAGACAAAAAACAAAGATCTTGTAGGTTTTTGTAGGCAGATCAACACTGCAGTGCTACTGATGCTTATTAAAGACTCTACTAGATTGAGAGCTAACCCTTGAAAAATTTGGCCTCTGACCCAAAACAGTGTAAAAACCTCTATAATTAGGTAAAATTAGACTGATCAGAAAAATATATTAATTTAGGCTTGCAGGATCAAATGTGAATTCACCATAAAACCAGGAGCTCAAAAATATAGGATTTAGAAACACAAGCATTCTAAAAAAATGACTTGGCCTTTATGAGATCAGAGTTCACTTTTTTGCTCAGATTAGTTTAGATGTTGAAAGAATGAGAGAGAGCCCCGAAATTCTTGGGTAAAGATTCTCTAGGTAAAGAAGACTTGTAAATATGAGATAATTAGATTGGAAGAGGGAAATAAGCCAGTCATTTGGGTTCCAAATCAGTTCTCTGTGAGCCTTTCTCTAGGGATCAGCAGTTTCTGTCTTTCTTCCCATGATATTTGGCTGGGGCAATTTAAGGGAGGACATTTATCAGCTAGTTGTGCCCTTAAAATTTCCTACATGTTCCCTTTGTCCTTTTAGGTCCTCATACTCACAGGACTATAGACCTCATATTATTCTCCTCAATTTAAAGCAGGAGGCAAGCCTGTTAGTGCTCTGGGTGATGTCTCCACTAGAGAAAATAAATAATTTGGATTTCTGAACTAGGACAGATGAGGGTTAGATTTACTCTAATTAACTGAGACAGATTTTTGGTCTTTTTTCTGCCAGATGAGGGGGAGTACAGGAGAACATGTGTCTTATGAGAGTCTAGAGAAGGTAGTCTAATTGTAAAGCTAGGGGAGCTCTTTCTTAAGAATCTCCCAGATCTTCAAGATCTGGTCACAAAAGTCTCTTCCTTCAGGGAAACTTGGTTCTTCTTTTTAAAATTATTTGGGGCCTGCAATTCTCCTGCAGTGAGCAGGGAGTTGCTAAGGAATATGACATACCCCATCTTCATATGTCAGTCAGAGCTACTGGTAAATCACTTCTTGGAAAAGAAAGCATGTGGGGATCATCATTTAGTATGCTCTCTCCTCTCCCCATCTTTATGTGACTAGTGATAAAAGATGGGCTAACGGTGGAGTTATCCAAGGGCAGGAACGAAGACACTCAGGGGTACAGGCAGGAAGGGAGTGGCCCAGGGAGCATTCATTGATTAACAACTTCTTCTAGGGAGAAACAATTTACCGGGAGGCAGGTTAACTTGATAAAAGGTGGAGGAGGGACAAGGGTCTGAGGATTAAGATTTTATTTCATCCCAAGTTACTCCCATCTTTTTGACCCAATCATTTTTACCTACATTAACTGAATGATGACTGGTCTGGCTGCTTAAAGCTAAGAGGGGGCTATGTGGGGAAAGCATTTTGGTATGAAGATGTCCTGTGTGCAGGGAGGGAATAAGTAAACTGTATGGAGTTGTGGGCCAATTGGAAATAAAAGGCTGAAAAAAGAGTATTAAGATATAAAGACAAAAGACACAAGAAATATAGTTAAAGTGGGGACTTGGGTGGAAAAGACCTGAATGGTCTGATCCTAACAAAGGAAAAAGGCCCATGAATGCTTTATTTATAATGAAACACATCAATGGGGGATTTATTGTGGAAAAAAACTTTTTCAGGCAGAAGTACTTCAGTAAAAAAAATAGGAAACAAATTATAAGTTTATATGTAAGACAATAAATATGCCTGTATTGGTACATTCAAAAGCAATTAGTTAGAGGTCTTGAAATTTTCCATGAAGTATAGAAAAGGTAAGATTTAGATCTAAAGATTTTATTTTACTCCTACAATTTTATTGTTGCCAATTTTTAAAGATGATAAAGTCTTAATATTGTATTAATATTATGTTGATGAACCTGATATTCACATTATGATTTTCTCTCATTTATTTAATAATGACAGCATGAGCTTCTGAAAAACTCACATTTGCATGGTACATTTCCTATGTATTTCCATGTTTCAAGTGTTTTTAAGAAAATATAATGCCATATGCCAGGACAGCAATACCAAATAAATACATTCACATTTTAAATTACATTAATCATGATACTATATCAAAGACTTTGAGTTCAACATATAAAACATCCCTTACCTGAATATCATCAAATTTTACAATGCTTACCTTTCAGATTCTTAAAAGGAATGTGCTGAAAATCTATTCTTCATGAAAATGTATGTTCCAATAAGAAATAATTATTAGGAAAAACAAAATATTTAAGTGAATCAATACCATATAAAATTATTATCAATCATTTTATCCTTAAATTGCAAGTGTTTTACTAGCAATGTTTATCATATTCGTTCTTTACTTCCAAATGCAGCATGAACAGATAAGTCAAAGGTTCTCTGATAAAGAGTCTAGTAATATGAAAATATTTAAAGTTCAAAATTCCTATTAACTTTTCAATTTCAGTTCCCCAAAGAGATCTTCTTTTATTTTACCTGATCATTGAAGAGTTAGGTCTGAACTAATACTCCCAGTTAAATGCCAGATTTATAGTTTTTAACCTGCTGAAAAGGAAAGCATTCTTGCCTGACAGACCTAGCATAAAAGAGAGTCTAATAAGAAAGAGATGCCAGCTAGATTAGCCATACAGAGCCACCACTTAAGACAATAGGGAATGTGCTTAAATATGTCAACCTTTCAAAATATTACAGATGATACTTTAAAAAGGAGATAGTGTTTTTTTGCAGCTCTTATAGTGAAATTGCATTGTCGTTAAAAAGTATATGTTTTGTAGAAAAGTATCTAGCTGTTGCTCTACAGTTGAATTTCAAAATTTAGGTTTTAATTAGTTGGTTGATTTTATAAAAATATTAGTTTTCTGTTATCTCTATATATGCACACACACGTGTGCATTTGCATGTTTATACATGTGCATTAAGCTTAGATTCATATATTTTTGTTACGCCATTACTACATTAAATGTAAATATGAGGATTACTGTAGTCAGTCATTTTGGACTTTTGAATTGATAATTTCAGAATAACTTAATAATTTATATAAAGAATTTTCTCCAGAAGTGTACTATCAGTGTTTTTTCACAAGAAGATAGTAATAGATTCCTTAAATAATTTCATGAAATTCTCCACCTTTTGTTTTAAAAAATACACATAGATATATATTACATTTTAGTGTTTACTTTTAATTCCTGAGGAAATTATTAAACTGTATAATCTGAAAATATTCTCAAATGAACAGTCATTCTTGTAATAAATCATCAATATTAAGAAATGTTCATTAGCATTTGATTTGATGTGCTTTTATTGTGAAATAAATAACTGATGATGAGGGGGTTTTATTTATAGAATAGTTTTAGTTGCATTTAGTCTGAGCTGGAATGAAGATGGGAAATTATCTGTTAGCTATAAACACAGACAGTGCAAAAGAAAATTTGGAAGTCATTTTATTACTTCAAACACAACTTTCAAAAATTCCAAAGTCATCATGTTCAGGATTCTGTAAAGAAAAAAATAAATTCTTATTTTGTGAATTACGGTTTTAAGCCATTTTGTTCAAAGAAATTCATTTTGTCCAATAAAGAGGATCCTGTGGTTGCATTAATTCAGCACTGATTTCAACCTCCTCTTACAAGTAGATCTTCTAAAAGACAACTAACCACACACAAGTAATGCTGTTAGACT
>JAJEJO010003870.1:223825-363562 GCA_020662805.1 Glaucomys volans
AAAAAATAGCAAAAATGCATTTTAATATTTTTCATCTTAAATAGTAAAAATGAAAATTCACAATTAAAATGAGATACATTTCACAATTTTTTTTTTGTATATTGAAAAGAAGCATCATAAACTTATACATTGAAACATGAAAACAATGTATTTTCAGGAAAGTGTTCCAAAACAACAAACCAAAAAAACTACATAAAATTTGTGGAAACAATTAATTTTAAAGCACATTATGTTCTTAAAAATGATTCCTACCTTAAACACTTATAATGGAAAAAAAAATTGTATGGGTTTTATTTTCAAATTAGCATATTTCATGCTGTCAGGGACAAGAAATAAAATAATGTTTTCTGATTTTGTCTATTGAACTCACTTGGAGGATTTGTTGAAAACATAGATTCTATCAAAGATTTTTTTATTATTTGTTTTATATTTTATTTTATTTTATTTTATTTTATTGTATGGTATTGCTGGGGATAGAACCCAGGTCCTTGCATATTCTAAGTAAGCAATCTATCACTGAACTACACCCTCAGCCCAACGAGTGAAGTTTTTTGATTGCCCAGATATCTGGGTTTACTCAAGAATAGTGTGATATGACTCTCTACAATCACAAAACATATTTGAATATGAATTGTTGTGTTTGATCTCTTTTCTATGGTTAAAATAGTAGGTAATACCTGAATTAAAAACAGTGAATGGTTTTCTCATGTGTGCTAACCATGGGAGATATGAGCTTAAATACACACAACAAACTGAATAAAAATACAAATGAACTGTAATGGAAATCAATCAACCGAAAGTCATGCTTATGTTAGAAGAATTCAAAGGAAGAAACATTTCACCATTGGATAAATTCCTATGTATTTACAGAACAAAGGATAAAGCTTCAATTATTTTTCAAGTGGTTTTGTAATCAAAATAGTCACTAATATGAGAAGATGGACAAGAATGCACCATGTGAAGGAACCACATCAATAAAGGCAACTGGAGGAGAATGCAATTCATTTGTAGAAAACAGATGGATTTCACTGGAATCACTTTCTTGTAACTAAGCATGGCAGATGAGAGAGTTTAGTTTATACTCAAATAGTGCATAATTGTTTCCTACATACAAAGTACAAAGAAATAAAAGAAGAAAACAAACAAAATAAACTCCAGTCCCCCAGGAGTTAACAATTTTGGGTGGCGACACACTACAAAGTGTTTATTGTCACAAGAAAGTGAAGAACTGGGAGTGATCTAGGGGGAACATGAAGTCACTCCTCCAGCAGTCTGGGGAGGAGATGGGGAAGGCTTTCCTAACAAGCTGCATACCAACTGCGGGCGGAGTGGCAACTTCCCAAAATATGTGTGTGTGTGTGTGTGTGTGTGTGTGTGTGTGTGTGTCTATGTGCATTTACATAAGCATCTGTGAGTTCAGATTCAGCTAAGCATTCTAGATAGAGCAGCTCACCAGAATCCAGTCCTCACAGATGTGAGATGACACTTCCATGTTTGAATTTCAATACTCTCAATGTGACTGAAATATGAAAGAATAAAGTTCTGAGACTACAACATGAACAAACAAATGAACAAAGCAAGTATACACAGTATCCAGTGTTACAAATGGCAAACACCGTAATGAGGACAGAGCCCTTTTCAGTCAAGGTGACTATGAACTGATCACTGAGAGTCTCAGCCAAGCACATCAGGAAAGAGGTTCCATCAATGCAGATGAGGTAAGATCCTCAGGTAGAAACACCTTAAAGGGCTTATGCAGCAGCAAAAAAAGTATAATGAAACCTAATATGAATAAAGGGGAAATTACATGTGAATGTGAGGAGGGTAGGCACAGTGATTGTGGCTATAAATAAATATCACAAATATAGATGTCTATTATTTGTAGAAAAGGTCAATATAAGCCAGACTTAGCAACTAATTTTGTAAGGGAAAAGAATTAGAGGTATTCATCATCATCCTCATTATCACAATCATCATAATATATTTTTGCCTGGTAATGTTGTTTTCAGTACTGGAGCTTCAGAATTTGTGTGTTGCAGGGGAGGTGAGATGTGGGAGAAGTATTTTTAGAAGTGATGGAATGCACTAAACACATTTTTTAAAAGAAAAAAGTCAAATACATCTTATATTTAGTAAACCATATACCATTAACAACTCTATCCATTTTTTTGTGCAGATCTAAATTTCCAACCAGAATAATTGTCCTTGTGTCAGAAGAACTTCCTTTAATATTTCTTGTACTCCATACTAGTATATAATGAATTTCTATGGACCAGATTGTGTCTGACCCTGCGAAATCCATATGTTGAAACTCTAACCCCTATGAAATGATGCTTGGAAATGGAGCCTTTGAGTTGTAATTAGGATTAGATGGGATGATGAAGATAGCATCCTCATTATGAGATTCGTGTCTTTGTGAAAAGGAACCAGGTACCACAAAAGGACACAACTGAGAAAGTCTGCAAGTCTGAGAGGGTCAGAGCTGTGTGCAAGTCAGACAAGAGTCTTCATGAGAAACCGAACCAGCCGGCCCCTTGATGTTGGACCTTCCAGCTTCTATAACTGTAGGAAGTATCTATTGTTTAAGTCACTCAGTCCATGGTATTTTGTCATAGCTACCAAAAATAACATGGATTATCTAGGTTTTACTTTTAAAAATATAAGTATTTTTCCTTTATAGTGAGAAAAACAATTTTGCTTACAATAAATTCCTATTTGACAGTGTTTTTCTCTCCATGTTCTAAAAAATGCCAGTCCTCTTTCTCTGACTTGCACATTTTTGACAAAATTGTCTATCATTCTTTTGCTCTTCGAACACCTAAGGTATAATTTTTTATACATTAAAGAGTATTGTTTTCATCTTATTTTATTTTTTTCCAGTTTGATTATCATGTATGTCAGCAGATCTTTCTTGGTTGCACTTGATTTGGAATTTTGGAGTTTTTAAAGCTGTAAAATAATAATTTTTTTCAATTGAAAAAATACAGTATCATTAATATCATTATTTCTAGACTTCTCTTTATTATTCCTCCTTCTGAGATGCCAAATACTCATATTTTAGACTGCTAGGTATTTTAGGTCACTGATTTCCCTCTCTTTTTCCCTTCTGTCGCTATTTTGGATAACATTTTATTGTATATCCTCACATCCAGTAATCCTTTCATCTGGAGTATATAAATTTATTACTACTTACATATACTGTTATTTTCATTTCAGGTATTGCAATTTTAATTACTGTTTCCTTTGAATCTTTATTTTTCTATTTCTCTCCTTAACATGTTCATTTCACTCAGTTTTCTGAATCATAAAATGTATCACATTCATTGTAGTTGTTTTGAATTCTTTTTATGCTAACTCTATCATGTTTGTTATTTCCTAGTCCACTCTGGGGACTTTTTACATGTATGTGGGTCTTAATTTCCTGTTGTTTGTACATGTGACAATTTTGTTTGGGTGTTAAACACTGAGAGTTTTATGCTGTTGGTTTGTAGGCTTTGTTGTGCCTTTTAAATGATATATTTTAACCAAAGCCCTATTAAATTATTTATAGTAATTGAATCATTTCAAAGCTTAAGTTCTTTAAATTAAAAAATATTTTTAGAACAGTATTAAGCTCACATGTTTACTATGAACACAGGCTCAGAGATATTTACAAGATACACTATAGTGCAGGTAAATATATGAACACTTTTCTCATTTTTTCTACTCATATTGTTAGTAGAGTAAAATTACAATTTATAGTTGAAATGAAAATGAAAAATAAAATGTCTTCCCATCAAAAATCCATTTGACCTTAAGGAGGAAAAAAAGACCCATCTTTTTGAATCTCGATGTTAACAGTGAAATTGTTTTTAAAGGTAAAGAACACAGCAGTAAGACTACTCCTTTGGATAGTTATGAAGTTATGAAGTACATTGTGAATTCAAATAATCACATAGAATTCTAAGTGATAGGTTAGAATCTAGAGATTACTAATGCATACTTTTCATGTTTTATCCATGAATTACCAGGAACTCTATATGAGTTATTCTCATTGCTATTCTCTCCCAATACTTATTTAGTTCTTTTGAAAGAGATCATTGTGTTTTGAACAAAAAATCACAGCAAATAAGGAAAAACAGAGTACCATCATTTTCTTAATTTCAGCATCAGCACTATTGTTAAAAAAAAAGGTAAAATTCACTGCCAAATCAATGTAGATGTCTTCATCTTAAGAACAAATTTTCAAACATTTGTTAAATGAAATCTTTGGATAATTAAACAAGATTTGTGGATTTTGTCCACATTTGACCATAGTATGAAAAAAGTTACACTGCTAACACATATACTATGCATACTTGATATAGATACAATATGAGAGATCTAATAATAAAAAAGAGTTAAAAATTAATGCCTACAATTTATGCAACATGAATTATTTTCCATTCTATTCAAATATAGCCTTTTCTATTTCACATATTTTTAATTAAAAAATGAGATTGTAATTCACTAAATTGCCTCTATGACCATTAACAGGTTTGACTTGCATTATGAAAAAACATTATTCCATGCAACCCTCTAACACTGGATTTACCAAGGCAAAGCAACTTCAACTCACTGTCATCAGAGAATGAAAACAGTTAACTGATAAATATGATTTACCACTTACTTAATGCTAGGCATATTTCTAAGCACTTTTCATTCTTAATTTCTCAAATGAATCCTTTAAGTTATGTAGTGGAGCTAGTTTCATTTTCTGAGTTTTCAAGGCCGGATTTTTCCATCTCAGTGCTGGGATTTGAACCAAGGTCCTCAAGAATGCTAGGCAAGTGCTCCACCACTGAGCTCCATCCCTAGTCCAGTCTCTTGAGATGTGAAATAATACATTTCCAGGGTCTAGGTCGTTCTTTATTCACCATTTTTTAGGACTTCTTATTGAGTCTTTCTTATTTTCCAAATATTTAAATAGAAAAGCATATTTTAAGACAAAAGAAACACAAATTTATGTATCAGTATTTCTGACTCATGGATTTAATATCAAACATGGACTGTTACAATGAAGAACTGAAAGTTCTTCAGGGAGTGATTGTATTTTATTTAGAACACAGATGACAATAAAAATCGTAGATTTATAAAGTGATAACTTGCATAAATGGCTTTAAGAAGGCATGGAAAATTGATTTCATAGGCATTTACCTGGCAACCAGATGTCATGTATCTATATCTGAAATGCCTAAAATTACAGTTACATTGAATTATATGAGTAGTCTCATCATCAGACAAATGTACATTATGGAAAGTGAGGGAAAGTTGTGTCTCCAGACTAAGGACTACAATTACACACTTTGCTGATACAAGAAACTATCGGAGGTGGAGGTATTTTTCAGTGGTACAGTATTTGTCTAGCATGTACTCTGGGTTTCATCCTTAGCACTGAAAAAAGAAATGATTATTTTCCCCAAATACAATATTATTATGGTTTAGCTATTAGTGGTCTCCCGAAAGCTTGTTTGTGAGATAATACAGCAACCTTTAGAGGTGAAATGCCTGGGATATGAGTACCTTATCCTAATCAGTGCATTAATTCAGTTGAAAAGATTAACTGGATGGTAACTACAGGCAGGTGGGGTAGAGCTAGAGGGGATAGGTTATTGGGGCATGTCTTTGGGGTTTATATGTTGTTCCTGGTGAATGGAGCACTTTCTTACCTTCCTAATTGTCATGTTCAGAGCTGATTTCCTCCTCCACACTCTTCTGCCATGATATTTTGCCTCATCTCCAGCACAGAGCAATGGATTCTATGAACTGAGACTTCTGAAACTGTGAGCCACAAATAAACATTTCCTTCTCTTAAATTGCTCTTCTCAGGTCTTTTTGGTTACAGTGATGAAAAAACTGATTAAAAAATTGGAAAGTAATCCTGTAGTTTTTTTTTATGAATTTTAAATTTAAGTAAAAACATTTTCTTTATATTTTCTTCCCTTAAAATGTTTGTAAAGTGGGGCTGGGGATATAGCTCGGTTGGTAGAGTGCTTGCCTTGCAAGCACAAGGCCCTGGGTTCAATCCTCAGCACCAAAAAATTACAAAAAAAAAGTTTGTAAAGTTACTAAATCTGTTATTGAAAGAGAGCCATTCCTCAATCCTAAAGCCACATCTTCACTGCATCTTGAGAACCACTTGTCTCATTTTTCCTCAGTGTATCAACTGATATTCAATAATACCAGTTCCCAGGAGTATCCAGGAAATCTTCAAAATAATCTTATTCAACTGCAGCATCCTGGAGATAGGAAAAATAGTTTCTGGAAGACAATAGGCATCTTATATTCCAAATTTACAGTCCTATGAATATATCTGTAGTTTATTAATTTTTGAGGCTAACCTTCCACTCCTCCCTCCTGGCCAGGATTTCTGTAAGATTAGTCCAAAGTATTTTCCAGCAAAGCAATACAAAATTATGCTCATATTTTGTCTTAAAGTTACAAATACTGTCTCTCTTGATGTTAAAAATAATCCTTTGACTGACTTGTGATTAGCAACATTTTACAAGAGCAATGTGTGGAAATTTTGACTGATGTTCCCTCATTAGCTCTATTACACATTTCTCTATAGAAGAACTGAGAACATCTTGGTTGTTGCTTTTCATCTAAACATTGAGAGAACAGATCAATGAAATGTGTAATACAAATAAGCAGAGATTTGGCAGAATTAGTACACTAACTGGGTAAAATGAAAGTATAAGATGCTCTCTTGATTGGCAAACAGTCAACAAGGTTTTTCTATGTTGGGCATCATTAAATTTGATTTAAACATATAATTCTTGTTATAGAAATTTCACATTACATGGAGGAGGAATAATATATTTTTACCCTCAGGGGACGTAATGCAGGGACAGAGCATGCAAGAGGCCCTGGGTTTGATTCCCCGTAGAACCAAAAACAATCATTGTAATAATAATTTTCAACTTTACATTTTATGTTTGTAAAGTATAGAAGGAATGAATATTACATAATCAATATGTGCTGTACAAGTAAAGTATAATCTTAATCAGATTTTTTTTACATTAGTTGAGATCATTTGAACAATAATGTCTGCTATGAGTCAAATAAGATTCTAAAATGAAAACATCAAAATTTTGTAATATATCTGCACTCACTACAGGGTAAAGCAAGAATCTATTTTTTGCTTTAAAATATGTTGCCTAAATATATCTTAAAATGAGTTAGTAGGCAACACAAATTTGAAGTGGAAAGAAATTGAAGTGAAAAGAAGCTCTAGTGCTGTTGTTACCCACCTCAAAAAGAGACACATGGTAAATACAACTATAGTTACATGCATTTTTCTCATAATAACAAATGAATTCCACAGGCTATTACTACTTGAGCATTATGTAAATAAAATTAAATTATATTATACTGAACCACAGGAAAATATTACACTATATCTATAAATATTACACTTGCTTTTAGAAAGATAAAATTTAGATTGTTAATATTATTTGAATGCTAAATTCAGTTCATAGTGATTGACCAAGCAATGCTAAGATAAGCAAAATTGTAAAGAATCTAAAGTCGTTAATGAATCTAACTTAGAAGATATAAGCAGAGTTTTTTAATTATGTCTTTTGTGGGTTCATTGCTCAGCCCTCTTGGTTTAGGTTAACTTTGCTTTCTGTCACTAAACACACACAGTTTTTCTCGTTAGTTGTGAAACAAGCTGTGTTTTTGATTTAATGTTATTAAAAAAACTTATTCCAGGGAACTTGTTTTACTTCATACTTTCTTTTTAATACTGAATGTATCTTCAAAAAGATAAATTACATAAACTTCACCTTAATCAAAGGCATTTAAAAAATCTCTAGTTAGACCAAATAATAAGCCATATTGTATATGATGATAATAATAATGTATATGATTATTAGTAATAATAATTAGTAATAATTATTAACAATAATTATAATATTATTATAAATATTATTAATAATAATAATTAATTAATAATAGCATTATTAGTAATAATAATGTATATGATAATATACATTATTCAGGCACAAATTGTATTAGATACTATAATTTACATTTTCAAGATATAATAAAATGAATGAGATAAAACTCATGGAAACAAGGTCTTATATTTAAATTTATAATTAAGAATGATTTCTTGAAGAGACTGAAACAGGGCTCCTATGGTGGACACAAATGTTTATGGCCAATAGCATAGGTGAAACTGAACCTTTGAGATTATGTCTATATGTTTATAAATAATTTGATATTTGCAGTACACATATTTATGTGTTTAATAACCTTTATTAACCTTTATCTAAGTAAAGAGTTACCCTTAGCACACGTCTTAGTATTCACTACATAATTTCTTTCTTTGCTTTTCTTTTCTTTTTTTTTTTTTTTTTTTGTTTTTGCTACTGGGGATGGAACCACCCAGGGGCACTACATCCCCAGCTCTTTTTATTTTTTTTGAGACAGGGTCTCACTAAATTGCTTAGGGCCTCACTAGGTTTCTGAGGCTGGCCTCAAACTCATAATCCACCTGCCTCACACTCTGGAATGGATGGTCTTCCTACTGAATTCTACCAGATACATCAGGAAGAACTAACAATAATCTTTCTTAATAAAATAAAAAACTTTCAAGAAATTGAAGATGAGGAAATAGTCTTAACTCATTTTATAAGGATAGCATTACCCTCATACAACATCCAAAGACTTTAAAAGGACCATTCAAACCAATGTTCCTTACAAGGACACATGCAATAATCCTTAGTAAAATACTAGCAAACCAGATTCAGCAGTGTATTAAAGGGATTACCAAGAGTAAGAGAGATTTATACTTCAGACGAAAGGATGGTTAAACATATGAAAATCAATCATTGCAAAACACTGTATTAATAGAAAAAAAAAAACACAGAGCAATTAGGCCAGAAACATAATGTTCATCAAAATTGGAAAAGAAGAGGTAGACCTTTTTCTGTTTACAAATGATCAATCTTATACATAATCTTATATGTAGAAAACCCTAAAGATCACACACACTCTCACTCACACAGAAATATTACTAGAATTGACAAGTGAGTTTAGCAGGATACAAAGACTCTGTATTCAAAACTCTTTTGCATTTTTACACAATAACAATAAATAATTTGAAATGAAAATTTCATTTACAATAACAAGGAAAAACTAAAATAGTTTTTAATTAAGATAAGAAAGAAGAAAAATGAAAATGAGAAATATAAAAGAATGAATAAGTTCTTATTTCAAAACTTGCTACAAAGCTATATATATTTCTTTAGTTGGTTTTGTGATTTCTGGAGTTGGTTTTCTGAATTGGTTAGGCCTAAATTTGCTAAATTCTGTCCTTTTTGCAGGAAAGAGAGCATTGATAATCAGTGGTGAATTTGTTTAATGAGATACGTAAAGTGAATGCATTTGATGATCCCAAGTCTTGTGAGAGGCAAGTGGTCTAGTGATTCTATGCATGGTACTTTTGAACATTTCTATAAAACTAAAACATAATGATATTGGCTGGTTGCTCCTGATTGTCGTAAAACATGAGGTTTCCTCAGTGGGGGTAAGGTGACAGAGCACAATCAACTCTGGGAGAACAGATTCTGTGATATAGCCTCAACTTTAATGAGGAAATACATGTCTTTTATACAATGGGGAAGCTAATGAACAAAGAAGTGTGCAATGCGATAGCCTACGAGGGGTGGTCCAGTCAGAACCTGCACAATGCAGAAGAAAAGATGAACAGGGGGATGGGGTGAGACTCTCCTGAGACAATGCTCCGTCTGCAGGTTGGTCACTTGAAAGTGTGCTGCCCAAGCATGATAATCCTGGGTGTTCCACAGGATCGCACCCATTCTGCAGTCACAGAGGTACATATGGCTCAGTGGCTTTTCCTACATCTCCCATGCCTGACTTCACTGAATAAAGAAACCAAGCATAAAGATGAATTCAAAGGTGTAATTTCTCAGTGCAAGATGTGCACAACCAACCTAAAGGCTTCTCAGTGTTCTCTGAAGGCAAATTTTCTCTATTGTAGTTAAAACAGTTAAATTGAGGGCACTGCTTAGAAAAGAATGGGATACAATAATCTGGAGTGGAGATTTATGGGAGAGACCTGATTTGCCAGAGAAAGTAGCCTCCCCAGACTTAGTGGAAAGGATATCCCCATCTCTACCCTCTGTGCTATTGGCCTCTCCAATTCTCCCCGAGGGAATGAATTCTTCACTGTCAGTAATGAATCTCCATAACTCTGTTGCTGAGCCAGTAATGCTTGTGTTCCTCAGAACCCACTCTCTCCACCCAAATTTGCCTCTAGACCTTTAACTAGACATAAGCCTAAGCAGGTCCCTAGAGGTGAAGTACACAGTATGATCCATGAGGAGGTGTGGTACTCTTCAAAGAAACTTCTTTGGTTTTCTAATTTATGCCAGCAGTGGTCTAGGGAAAGGTATGGAATAATGGTGGAAGCCTCATAGAATTAAACCAGGCTGATATTATTAATATGGCCCCAATAAGCAGAAATTCTGGATTTAATGTAGTAGCTCAAGCTTTTTCTCAGCAAAGGAAACAATCAGCAATGTGAAGAGAGAGAGCCTTCAGAGTGGGAGAAAATCTTTGCCACACACACTTCAGATAGAGCACTAATCTCCAGAATCTATAAAGTGCTCAAAAATCTTTACACCAAGAATACTAATAACCCAATAAATAAATGGGCCAAGGAAATGAACAGACAATTTACAGAGGAAGATCTACAAGCAATCAACAGATTTATGAAAAAATGTTCAACATCCCTCATTATAAGAGAAATGCAAATCAAAACCACCTTAAGATTTCATCTTATCCCAATTAGAATGTCTTTTATTAAGAATACAGGCAACAACAGGTGTTGGTGAGGATGTGGGGAAAAGGGTACACTCATACATTGCTGGTGGGAGTGCAAGTTGGTGCAGCCACTCTGGAAAGCAGT
Source organism: Glaucomys volans (assembly GCA_020662805.1). Classification (NCBI taxonomy): domain Eukaryota; kingdom Metazoa; phylum Chordata; class Mammalia; order Rodentia; family Sciuridae; genus Glaucomys; species Glaucomys volans. The sequence continues at coordinate 234,786 of JAJEJO010003870.1, forward strand.
GTGGAGGTTCCTTAGAAAACTTGGAATGGATCCACCATTTGACCCAGCTATCCCACTACTTAGCCTATACCCAAAGGACTTAAAATCATATTACTACAGTGATGCAGCCACATCAATGTTCATAGCTGCTCAATTTACAATAGCTAGATTGTGGAACCAACCTAGATGTCCTTCAATAGATGAATGGATAAAGATACTGTGGTATATATACACAATGGAATATTACTCAGCCATAAAGAAGAATAAAATTATGACATTTGTAGGTAAATGGATGATGTTGGAGACTATTATGCTAAGTGAGATTAGCCATTCCCCAAAATCCAAAGGCCGAATGATCTCTCTGATAAGTGAATGATGATGCATAATGTGGGGTGGAATGATGGCAAGAATGGAGAAAGGATAGAGCATAGAGGGAAGGGAGTGGTGGGGTTGAGGTTGGGGTTAAGAATAATAACAGTATGTGTGACAGACATCATTGTCCTGTGTACGTGTATGAATGCACAGATGGGGTGACTCTACTTTGTGTACAACCAGAAAAACAATTGCTGTACTCCATTTGTGTTCAATGAACCAAAAAATTAAATAAAATATATATATATGAATACTTTGGTTGGTTGGCTGAAGTATAAATCACAAGATGGCTCACTGGATAAGCTGAAAATGTCTAATATCCCTTGACTTAGAGAGATTGGAAGCTGGAGTGGATTTGTGACATATGACATCCTTTTCACCAGGATGATCCAGATTTGCCCTGCACCAACACTTTAAGAAACAGATTTGTAAGCATGCTTAAAGAGTTCTGTCGTTGCACTTCTCTGTATGGCAGACCTTACTGAGAGAATCACAGTCACTCAACTGGGAAACCTAAACACGATGGATACAATTGGATCTTGGAGTGACAGGGACCAGTTGGTGGCACTCAACTGCCCAAGGCCAGGTGGTCGTGCTTACCCTGATGAACAGTCAAAGAGAATCAATGAACAGAATGATCTGACTCATGTAGATCTGTGGCATTGGCTAATCAATCATGGTGTTCCCAGGAGTGAAATAAATAGGAAAACCCACCAAATTCTTAGTTTATCTAAACTTAAAACTTCCAGTACAAAAGTATGCTTTAAATCATAACAACAGTGAATAATGGTCTCTCAACCAATTTTAAGATTTGAGCCAGTTAATGGTCCAAAACTTCCTAAATGAAGGGGAGGTCAGATCCCCTTGAGGAAGGACCCTGGTACAATATTGAAGTGTTTAACCATTAATTATTCTTCCATCCTTCTTCAAAGGGGAACTGTTTTACCAAGGTAACTGTTCATTGGGGAAAAGGCAATGATCAAATATTTTGGGGACAACTAGACACTGACTCTGAACTGACCTCATTTCACAAGATGCTAAGCATTATTATGGTCCTCTGAACAAATTAGGGAATTATGAACATCAGATGATCAATGCAGTTTTAGGCTGACTAATGATGGATCCAGTGGATCTTCAGAATTATCCTGTGGTTATTTCTCCAGTTCCATAATGCATAAATGGAATAGATGTACTTAGCATTAAAAAAAAACCCAAAAAACAAAAAACAAAACCCACATTAGTTTCCTAACCTGTGGAGTGAGGGCTCTGTGATGGAAAGGTCAAATGCAAGTAATTAGAACTGCCTCACCTTTGATAATAGTAAATCAAAAACAATATCACATACCTGGAAGGATCTCAGAGATTAATTCCACCATCAAGAACTTGAAACATGTAGAGGTGGTGTTATGTTTAACATTATAAGATACAGCCAGATAGAATTCCAAGGCAGTGGCCTTATTCTAAATTCCTATCCACAACATACAGAAGTTCCAGTTGGAAAATATTATGTAATATTGTTGAAAATTTTAATATTAGATTTTGTAGTGAGGATATAAAACTATCTCCTAGTGCTACTATTTTTTTAAATAATTGAGGATGTGTATTTTCATTTTTTATAGGCTAATGTATAACCATCTTAGTAAATTATTCAAATCTTTGACCTGCTTATACTTTATGACTTCTGAGTTAAAAGTGAGAGAGTAAGAAATTTCAAGATTAACATATTAATAAAGACCTTCATGGAATATAAAAATCCTAGGTATGTAAATAAATGCTTCTTGCATTTACAGAAAAAGTCACTATAAATAGGTCTACAGACACATCTAAAATGTTACATATTATGGTAGCATTTTGTTTAAATGATATGTCTGATCCTTCTGCAATGAATATTTTAATTGTAAATATTTCCTATGTTGACCTTACAGTTCTTGTTTTAAGAATACAACCTTAGTCCATTTTTTCTTATTATAACATAATACTTGAGACTCTATAATTTATAAATAACAGAAATTTATTGCCCATAGTTCTGGCATCTGGGAAGTCCAAAATATACGTGAAGTAGGTAAGGACTGGCTCCCTACTTTCAGGGTGTTGAGTTGGATCCTATATTCTCTGGAAGGGAGAGACACATGCCTCTCCTTATATGACATATGAGCTTCCATTCCCAGTAGCACTTTTAAATTTTTTAATTAACTTTTTCTAGGTCATTTTCTTATACTTGCATTAATCCATTTATGATGGCAGAACCCTCATGACCAAAACACCTATCTCCCACCTCTCAACACTGTTGCATTGCAGATGTTTCCAAACATAATTATCAAAGAAAACAAAAACCATGCAAAACCATAGCAAACATGTTCATAGCTCATTATAATACTAAAAATGTCTCTTCCACCTTCAAAATGGCAATAAATTTGAACATAATTGCCATCATTGTTGGCAATTTTGTGATAAACTCATATAATCAACTGTACAAATCTTCACATAAAATATAGAAACCAAACAAAACATAATTAATTATGGGCATAGGTATAGCCATAGAAATCAGTTAAGCCGCCACTGGAATACTAAAAATAATATTAAATTCATAAATGATACATCGAATCCTTCTGTTTAATCAGAGTCACCATGATTAAAAAGATGATGTAAATAAAAGGGTTTTAAAGATTTTCAACAATAATCAAGGAAATTTGTACCAATGCTCTAAAAGTAATATGTTCTTCAAAAGAAAATGAATATCAAAATCCTTCTTAAGATAAACTGCACATAGGGAAAACATCTCATCTAAAACATGCCTTATAATAATGGTCATATATTTGGGTACAAACTTCTGGTCCTAGGTCTCAATTTCTGAAAATAACACTTTTTTCTATGCTTTATATTCTTTATTCATTGCATAACGACGTAGATTGACATGAATTGATGTAAAGCTAAAATACAAATATCCATGTCAAAGTAAATTTAAAAAACAGCCAAAATCCAGCATTTAAAATCATGAGATAGAAATGCTTCAGAGTAAATATTTTTATTGAAACATTGTAGTTTAAACAGTTCTCGTACGATTATATAATAATCACTGAATTGTGGCTGCATAAGTAACACATAGGGAAGGTCAAAGAACTCGATATTTGTATATGCTTCTTAAAAAATAAGAAGGTACACTAAAAGTATAGCTATTTATTTTATTTTATTTTTTTATTTTAGTTCATTGAATACAAATGGAGTACAACTATCATTTTTCTGGTTGTACACAAAGTAGAATCATACGATTTGCATATTCATATGTTTACATAGTTAAAAGATGTTTGTCTCATTCTATTATCTTTCCTTCCCCGCCCCCATCCCACCCAGACCATTATATAATGATTGTCTACATAATAACAGAGATACCTAAATAAAAAAATTCTATATAGATTATTACACTGTAAAACATAAATTACACATTATGTTTTAAAGATACTATCTCAAAACATTATTCTAATCTTTAAATGAAAATATCCATTAAAATGTAATCATTAAAAATAAAGTGAAACAGACATTATTAACTCATGTACATATATGACTGCATGACTGATGTGATCCTACAACATGTACAATCAGAAAAATGAGAAATTGCAATTCTTTTATGTATTATTTATCACAATATATAAATGTATTCTACTGTCATGTACAACAACTTAGAACAAAAAATTAATAAAAATACTTTTATAAAAAAATAAAAAATAAAATGCTCTAAACAGAAAAAAAAGAGTATAACTATTTTAAAAAATGAACATACAAATGTACCTGGTAAATGTGCTTCTTTTGTTGTTTATTTGTGTCAGTCTATAGTGCTATCATCCTTATAATTATTTATACATCCCACATTGAAGAGGTTATTTCTGTAGTGACCCTTTAAATATCCATCCTCATAGAGTCAGTTATAAGATTTTTAGGTTTATAACAGGAAATCATCACTTTTGCCCTTTCTGTCTGTTTTCTCTGAAGTATTCTCACTGGGAAGTGTTTATGTAGAAATATCATTAAACAATTAAAAATATAAGTCTGACTCACAGAATGGCAGACATGTTGACTATCTGAGTGAAGATGATAGAGGAGGAGAAGACGACAGAGGAGAATAATATACTTTCATATCACAACTGTAGGCTCTTAAGATGGGACTGCCCTCCTTTCAGAAACTATAAGGTATATAGGAATATACTCTTAATATTAATCAACAGTAGTGTATACACAAAATAGAATGGATTGCAATAAAATTACAGGCATATGAATTTATTCATAAATGTAACTATATATATACACACACAAATAATGTGTTAGTAAATTTAACAATCAAAAGTTTGATATATTGAAAAAGTGATGTTTCAAAATATATCTAATAATAATTTTGTGCTTCAGAAACAAAGAGGTAAATATTGCAATTTTCTTATAAATTTTATACTTAATATTAAAATAAAAGAATGTTTCTTGAGTGCCAAATTAATAAATGAACATTGATTAAAATGAACTTTCAAATTTTCTTTGTAAAATTATGCAAATTCAACAGCATAACATAGAACTAAAATATATATTTACTTCTATAATATATATTTTATGCTTTATACAAATATAAAATAGAACTAAATATATATTATACATATATATAATATATATTTTATATATATACATAATATATATAATATATATGTATATTGTTACCAGGAATTCAACTCAGGGGCATTCAACCATTGAGTCACATCCTCAGCCCTATTTTGTATTTTATTTAGAGACAGGGTCTCATTGAGTTGCTTAGTACCTTGCTGTTGCTGAGGCTAGCTTTGAACTTGAGATCCTCCTGCCTCAGCCTCCCCAGCCACTGGGATTACAGGCATGCATCACTGCTCCCAGCTGGAACTAAGTATATTTTTGAAGGAAAAAAAGAGAAAGTATACAAATAATTTTTTCTCACATCATTATTAATTTCACTATATTTAAATCACAAATTGAAATTACTGTCTTTGTTCTGATGCATGAAAGAAAATAAAATGAATTATGTAAGTATCAGGTCATCTAACTCTAAATCTTTGTAAAATATTTGTGGTGCATTGGAAAAAAGGAATATAGAACAATTATGTTAATGTATTCCTTTTAAAAACAGTTTGAGCCAGGCACAGTGGCACATGCCTGTAATCCCAGCACTTGGGAGGCTGAGGCAGGAGAATCGTGAGTTCAAAGCCAACCTCAGCAACTTAGCAAGGCTCTAAGCAACTCAGTGAGACCCTGTCTCTAAATAAAATACAAAATAGGGCTGGGGATGTGGCTCAGTGGTGGAGAGCCCTGGGTTCAATCCCTGGCACCCTCCAAAAAAATTTTTTTTTGAACTCTGGCCTGATTGGGTAATACAAGGATTTATTTTGGTGACACATTATTTGAAACCTATATTACAAATTTAAAAGTACTTCCATTCAAACATTCATGTGTATAATAAACTGAGAGTAAAACTTAGTTTGAGAAAGAAGCAAAAAGAAAGTGATTTTAGTTTGCCCACTTGTGTTTACCATCTTGAACTTGTATAATTGGTATGCATCACAGACACATCCTGTGTGCAGAACCAGGGCCTTTCTTAAGCCTCAGGAAACTTTAGTTGTGAACTGCAATAGTGGGAGAACTGACAGTTTGGCAAGCTTTTTGCTAAACTACCAAGTTGTTAAGTTTGTCAGCATATCTTCTTTAACATCCCTCTTCCTTTTTGATAAGACACACCTTATTTCTCCATCAAAAAAGTTGCTTTAGTGTAGTTCATGAAATCATTTGGACTGAATTTATTTAATATTCCTTACTCCATTCATTAACTTCAAATATAACCTAAACTCATTAACGTTTATTTTGTAACATGGAAATACTCAGGCACTAACTTGACATGAAATTTTATTTATTTTGAGCCTACAATGTCTTTGATTGCAAAAATATTTAGAAGAGTGGTACAAAGTTTGGTCTCAAATTTGATGGAGTATTAGGATCACTAAGTTTTTACAATTCAAATACTCAGATCATACGTCAGGCCTTTTAGTATTTTGTAAAGTTGTCTAACCAGTGTCCTGGATATAATAATGCTAATGTGCACAGGTTTTGCCAAAGATTATTGGATTCAACAATTTTTAATGGTGGATAAAATATATAGGTTCATACTTCATACTTCACTTTAAAATATTTAAATTATGCCTTTGGGTTACCTAGTTTAATGGTTAATTTGAATTGTTAACTTGATTGAATTAAGAGATACCCATGATTAAGTGGTTTTCTGGGTGTGTGCATGAGGGCATATCTGGGGATGATTGGAATGTGGATAGTGAACTGAAGACCCTCTTTAAGCATAGGCAGCACAGCCTAATAGGGTGGTGCCTTGGATGGAATAAAATTTGGAAGAACAAGGAAGCAGATGCAGATGAGAGCTCTACTCTTCTTGAACAGGTTCTTGATAGATGTTTTGATTGTTTGAGGATATCAGACTCTCGCTTCTTCACTTTTCCAAAGCGGACTCTGCCAATGATTCTTCATGGTCCAGAAGCCGTGGTCTCAGACTAGGGTAGTACTGTTGATCCCTCTTATTCTGGGGCTTCAGCCTCTTGGACTGTGCAGCTATTGGTTCTTCCAGCTCTCCACTCTGCTGACAGTCATTATGGACTATCCAGCTTATGACTGTGTAAGAAAATCTAATAAATCCCCTTTTTATAATCATAATTCCTGTCAATTATGTTCCTCTAGAGAACCTTGACTAATACACTTAGTACTATATTTTTCAATTCAGATTTTTATTGAACTTTATTATTATATAATTAATTGTTTGAAAGTTTAATCTGAATATTAACAAACAAAAAAAAGGAGGGGTGGGGCAGTTGCTTGTTTGCTTGTAGGTAAGATCAAATATCCTACAAAGGCAGGCTGGTTTTTGGACAAAAAATAGAAATACTCTTTTCTCATTGACTGGACCCAAATTAATTAAAATTTCCTCTTTAGGTACTTAATTCAAAGCACATTTCTCAGACATAGAACAGATACCAATGAGTAATTTGCATTTACTTTTGACCAAGTTTGTTGTTGAAGGTATTATAATTTTTATTTGAATATTGCCTATTTAAATGATCAGTTGTGATGAGGCTCATTTCTTGACTTATTTCCAGAGTCTGCACAGAACCAAGGATCATAGCATCACTGCTATTCCTCTACTTATGAGGAATGGAGCAGAAGATCAACCATTTTCATTTCAAGGCATGTATCTTGGTTAACAACCTTTCCTTTTGATCATATCCAGTAAGATAAATTTTTTCCTTTGTCCTTTGGTTAACAATGAGGCAGATAAGCCAGAACTATCTCACAAAATTGAAAAAGATGTGAAGATCAAGGAAAATCTATGCTTTTGTCTGCTTCCCATTACATGATAAAGTAAATTATCTCATAGTAATCAAATAGCTCTATTTCAGGGGTACCATGTTCATTTTTCTAGGAAGTAATGTCACATGGTATTATGGGCAAGAAGCTTTCCTGCAAACTGAGGCAGAGTTGTCCATGCTTACACTGATAGTTTATTCAGACTTATGACTAAGGTCTTCCCTGTCATGCTTTTTAAACAATGATTCTGAGACAGTTATTATAATGCACAGTACACATAATTACATGTATTTATGCTTCAGCATTCCTTATGAATATTCTAAATTTCCCATGTTAAATCCTGTAATGACAAAGGTTGTCGAAATTAAGCTGAAATAAAAACAAATATGGACTTTATTTCAAATTTCACACATGTAGATTGCAAAACAATTGGACACATAAGATGCACATTTAAAATTTAATTATAAATTATGTACTTTTATGTACTCTTGTATCAACAATGAACTGAGTACTTGACACAGGACAGCTTCCAATTAAAGGTGTATCTGTTTGATTGTATATGTATTGTAGTATATTTAGTTGTTTTGTTCTTTTAATACAAAAATGGTAGAAATTTTTTAAAAAGAAAATAATACTCCAAATTATTTTTTTTTCAAATGTTAGTACAGAGTGCTGTGGAAAGTTATCTAAAGTTATTTATAAGTTAAAATATCATTAAAAGTCTCACGTTACTAACTTTGTGTAAATCTGCCAAATGTTTAGCAATATGAAATAAAAATTGTTTTCAAATGAAATATTTGAAAGCAATATCTGGAAGTAAAAGCTTGAGTTGTCATGAAATGGGAACTGTTTGAATCAAATCCATTTAAAATGTCCTGGCTAATCTCTCTGCACCAGTACTCATCAAGGGTGACCTTTCTGATTGTCCATTGCAACTTGACATAAATCCACTATAAACACCCAGTGCTAAAATTGAATCTTTACTACAGGATAGCCTTGATCCCTTTTAGTGATTTAACAATACTCTGTTGCAAATATCATTCATTTATTTCGATGACTACTGCTAAGACATTGTTTTGTGTGAATCTTTAAAAGAAGATGAACAAAGATAGTCTTACATAACCCAAATAGTATTACTGAGCTATAATCTGATATTACTTTCTTCTTTTAAAATAAAATACTTTTTCTATTTGTTCAAGTGGGGGAGAATGTTTGTTCTCTTATTTTTAATTTGGCTTATTTTACTGGGAGAAAAAAAAGACATCCAATAAATTTACCACATTCTTGTTTAAATGCACAGTTTACTGTCATTAAGTGAATGAATGATCCTGTGCAACCATCACCTTTGGTCATCTCCATAATTCTGAAATTTTGTACACATTAAACAGTAACTTCCCATCCTACTCTCCCTCAGCTCCTAACAAACCTTTCTACTTTGTGTACTTTCTGATTTCGATTACATCATGTAAATGGAATCATACAGAATTTGACGGGCTTATTTTGCCTAGTGTAATGTCCTCATTCGCCCTTCCCTTCCTTCCTACATATAATCACATTTTACTTATCTGTTTATTCATCAATGAACATTTGATTCTCGACAATGTTTTAGCTGTTGTAAATGATGATGCTTTGAATATGAGGTGTGCAACTATCTCTTTGAGTCCCTGCTTCAATTATTTTGGGCATACACCGGAAATATAATATCTGGTTCATGTTGAAATATAATTTTCAATTTTTTGAGGAACTGCTATACTGCTTTTCATAGTTGCTACATTGTTGTTTTAATCAGTGTTTCTGATGCTATGACCAAAAAACTTGACAAGCACCATTAGAAGTAAAGTTTATTTTGGGACTCACAATTTCAGAGGTTTCAGTTCACAAAAGACTGGCTCCATTCCTTGAAGCTTGAGGTGAGGCAGATCATCATGGTGGAAGGGTATGGTAGGGGAAAGTGGGGCCATTACACCAAGAAGCAGGAAGAAGAAGAAGAAGGATAAGGAGGAGGAGGAGGAGGAGGAGGAGGAGGAGGAGAAGGGGGAGGGAGAGGAGGAGAGGAAGGGGGGGGGGAGGAGGGGGGGGGGGGGGGGGGGGGGGGGGGGGAGGGGGGGGAGGGGAAGGAGAGTGCCTAGGTCCAGCCTTAGCAGGGGTCATGGCACAGCTTGGTGAGGGGAAGGCATCATCAGTGAGAATAAAGCGACACAGACTGGAAGATATGAGGCTTAGTTTTAAGTGTACTGCTTCACAGCTAAATTGTAAAACAGTGCCACTACTGTTTCACACATGACCTATATATATTGATACATTCAGCTTGAGTACATTCTTTTGAGGTTACATGGGGGGGTACAAACTCTAAGGGAATATGATGGACATAAGTATAATCAAAACAAATCAAGTTCTACTTTTCTAAACAAAACATCACTAAACCATTAACTGGTTCTGGTTTTCATCTTACTAAGAACAATAAAAGTCGAGGCCATCCTCATAAACTATATAGGTTTTGACATATCATGGCTTAAAGTTATGTCAAGGATAACAAATATTTGTACTTAGACATCTCTGAGAGGCTGAAGCATAAATACCTTTTGACCTGTCTATAGTATATAAAGTGGAACTTCCTTCTGTTAATAGTTAATTGACACCCAAGATACAGCTTCCCATCAATCTTATATGCAATCTTCACTGTGGTCCCTGAATTGTGAAAACAGTTTCACTAAGAGGGGGGCACATCCTGGTTTGGGTTAAAGCAGCCAGGAAGTCTGGGTGCATTAAGATAACTGAGAGCAGTGGACAATAACTCTTGTTGATCTGACCCACAGCATTTTTTCTGTTTGCTTAAGGTAATATTAATATGAAATCAATTAAGGCTTGAGCGGTGTTATTTTTATGTTCCACATCACTTAATGTCTGATTATTTACTGAAATCTTTACCAATACCAATAAGAAATAACATGAAAACAAGAAAGAGCATGCCATGTCCACATTTCCCAGAAGATTAGAACATGCAAGAATCTTCATTATTCCCAGTGGAACAAAGTCAAGCACTGAGGGGAATAGTGGTGGGCATGGCAGGAGGGGAGGGGGGGAGGAGGGGAGGAGAGGGAGGAGGGGGAAGAGGGGGAGGAGAAAAAGAGAGAATGAGAGAAGAGAGAGAGAGAGAGAGAGAGAGAGAGAGAGAGAGAGAAAGTACTCTCTAATGCTCAGTTCACCAAATATATACCCCAAAAATACACCCAATACCCAATGACATACATCCTCCAGGCACACCATATCAGCCTACATTACCATTCAGTTAATACCTATGAGGAGATTAATTCACAGTTTGGTTTAAGCATCTCATCAACCCAATCATTTCCCATTTAAACTTTCTTGCATTATCTCACATATGAACTGTAGGGAAACAACTAATATCTAATCTATAACAATTATTTTACTAATAATGCAGAAGTGTTCCAATTACTCAACACCTTGCCAACATGTACTCCTTTTTCTTTGATTTTTGATGGTAGACATTCTAATGGGTGCAAAGTGATAATGGCAATATGCTTTTGATTTGCATGTCCCTGAAGATTAGTAATGTAGAGAATCTTTTCATATATATTTCGAACATTTGTAAATCTTCTATGCAGAAATGTTTATTAAAGTCCTTTGCCCATTTTTAAGTGGAATTTTTGTTGTTGATGAGAATGTGTTTTAGGAGTTCTCTGTATGCTCTGATTGTTATTTTTTATCAGACATATGAGTTGCAACTATTTCTCTTAAGTCAGGATTTGCCTTTATACTATGTGGACAGTGTCTTTTGATATATTATTTAAAATTTTTATGAAGTCATATTTGTCTATTTTTTCTTTTGCTGCCTATGCTTTGGTGTCTTGTATATAATAAAAATGGAGTATACATGGCAGTATAGTATGGAAACAAATGCTAATAATTTGCCAAACTCTGTGAAACTTTCAACACAAAGAGGGAACATTAATGCATGCATAGTTTTAAACATCAACACAGAAGTAGGAGGTTCTCAGAATGGAATGCAAGCTGTTCAGTAGAATATACCTAAATTAAGAATAAATGAAGAGGCCAGAGTTGTGCTTTGGGGATGGGATTGTAACTCAGTGGTAGAGTGTTCACCTAGCACATGTGGGGCCCTGGGTTCAATCCTTGGCACCAAATAAAAATAAAATAAGATATTGTGTCCACCTACAACTAAAAAATACACATATAACAATACATAAAATAATCTCATTAAAGAAAATGGAGATAAAGGTGCTGATTGAGGAAACTTGGTAGAAACTAGATAACAAGGCTTTTCTTAGTAAGACTAAAGACAAAGGAAAGTGTATATAAACACTGTTTTCTAGTTAGTAAAATATTTTCTCACAGGAGAAAATGTGAACAGGTCTAAAACAGTTGTGCACACACAGTAAAACTGAACAATAAGTAAATGGATGACAGAAGTGGAAGCCACATTACTCTGTGTTTAGAAGACTAAACACCCTATGTAATACCACAATAGATTCAATATCCCAGGGAAGTTTTCTTTCTCAATTTTTTTCACTTTTAAAAATTGATATTCTTATTATCTATTTAATAATTCTGGAACATTTTTTAATGTGAATGGTAGGTATTACTCACTTTTTTCTTGCCTCAGTCTAGGCAGTTTATGAATTATATAAGATTTCACTAATAAAACCAACACTAACTTGTTGATTCTCCGCTGTGCATTTATTTCCCATTGCATTGGTTTCAGCTCATTACTTTATTACATAATTATCTGTAATTTTAGTGGTGTTAAGTTACTGTCATTTTATTGTATTTTTTGCATGAATACATTATTGGCTAGTTCTCATTCTTTTCTTACATGTGCTTTTAAGTGATAAACATATTTCTGAGCAAATTTGAGCCTTATCCCATACAGTTTTATATTGTTGCAAGATTTGTATTGATCAATCCAAAATATTTTTTATTTCTCTGACATGTATTATTTTCAAGAGGGTTTCTAGAAAAATGAATATTTAGGAGCTCTTTATTATTTTCTAATAAAGCCTCATTGTGCTCAGAAAACATGTTAAATAATCTTGGGTATCAATTTATATATAGGTAGCTGTGTGAGTGGTTCTCAGTTAACCTGGATTAAAGATTATTAAATTGTTTATCATCAGAGAACTGGCCCACGTCTTTTCAAAAGCACCTGCATAAAAGAGTAAAGCCTTTCTGCTTACCAGCACACAAATTAATTTTGAATCTACATGGGGAATAGAGATAAAAAGGAACATGTCATTTAATTTGCACTGATATACAACCATTAGTCTGCTCCTGGCTATAAACTTTGAAAAGTTAAATGTGACTCATAGGTAATGATAATTCACAAAATAAAATTTGTGTGTCCTTCAAACAGTTTTACACTCACTTGTTACTGTTAAACTCATTTTTCCCTCCATAGATATCTTTTCATTCCAATATGATTATATTTTTGCTATATTTCATATATGAGCAATATGCTCCATTTTGAATCTTTAACATTAACCTTCTTAATAATCATCTAATCATAAAGGATAAATGTCAGTCTGTTTATCATTATTATAGTGAAATATCAAAAGTACACTAATTTTTATTAGGAAAAGAGACATTTTAAGCCCAGTTTTTGAGGTTACAGACACTAGCATTTCCCAGCTCTGGTGAGAGTCCTGTTTCCTGTGAAACACCATGGCAGGAGCCATAGATAGGGAAGAGATCACATCACAGAAACCAGAAGACAGAGAATGATTGAGGTATTGTATTGCCATGACAACTCCTTCTCCAGGAGACCAGTATTCCCTTCTGAGAATAGCACCCCCAAACCTAAGGACCACCCACTAGGTCCCATCTCTTAACGTTCCATCCACTCCTCCTTGGTCCTCCTCTTCACTCTGAGGACCAAGGTTCCGACACATGGAAACTTTGCAAAACACACAAATCAATCCCAAACCATAGCAGGAACTAAATATACCTAACTCAACATATGCTAATTTCATATTTCATTGTACATTTTAAAATATAAGCTTGTAATATGTTATTATTGTGACTTGTGGTCAACATGAATCAGAAATCCTTTTTATGAATCACTTGTTTGGTAATTTGGCAATAACATTTATTCTTAAATTGATAGTCATTAATCAAATAAAAGGGCAATACAGTATACAAAAGCTTGTTTTTCAAATCAAATTTACTGAATTATTTCAGGGGATTCAAAAGTTAACTTCATTGAGTTAAGTTATATTCACTTAGTCAAATCTATTAATTCATACAAACATTTTTTAAATCTCTCTTTAATGTTCAGATTTCTCTTCAGATCAAAATACCCTGAAGAAAGTTATAACAAAATTGTCAAGAAATAATGCATTTTATTTTTAATAGCAAATGGTGTCTAGTGAAATAACAGCAAATTTTTGTGTGTGTGTGTGTGGAGCACTTAAAAGAAGCCATGGGAAGTGATAAGTGGTTGCAAAATATTAATAGCTTTCATAAAAAAATAGCTGTCACATTGTATCATTTCTACCATTTGTATTAATTATCAATGACCCAGTTGTCCTTTCCTCAAAGTAGAATTGCAAGTTCTTACAATATTCTCAATGACTTTGGGCAACCTTTCCTCTGCTTATGTTCTCATCTATCAGCTATCACTTCTCTGCTCTACTCTATCCTCCAGTCACACTGTTCTGCCTGTCACTCAAACTTGTTCTTCCCTTAAATCCAAGCACTCACCCTTCACTTAACCCCCACATAGCTCATGCCACTGCCCTTTCAAACTTTGTTTCAATGCAAACTCAAAGAATAAGGTCAACCTGGATGATGTTTATTCAAAATGTTGACTTGCCCTCCAGAACTATATATAGTATCTTAGGTATATTCTATTTATAAATAGAAATGGTCTCTTCTATTGTTTGTATAATCCACCTTTATTTTCTATTTAATCTTTGTCCTTTTTTTCTGTCTACTAGAATATAATCACCATGTCACTGAAATATATTTGATCCCAAAGTAGCACCAGATTCAAAGTTTCATACAGCATGTATATTTTTAGTTGAATGAAGGAATGAATGTCACAAAGCTTAGGAATAAGAGATATGTTTATGATAGTACAAGAAGAAATTTCTTCATCATTATCATTTTGATTATAACCAACTAAATGCAGGCAAGTTCATTGAGGGCTACACATTTAGCTTAAAGACCTGTGTGGCTTCTTGATTTAAAAAAAAAAATGACTCACAGCATAAAGGAGGACTTGTGCTAAGTTGCACTTAATTTTATTTGGAACAAATTGAACTATTTATGTCCCACACAGAAACATGATAAGAATTTTAAATTATGTCTAATCATTTGAGATAAAACAATAGTATATTCA
This sequence comes from Glaucomys volans, assembly GCA_020662805.1. Lineage (NCBI taxonomy): Eukaryota > Metazoa > Chordata > Mammalia > Rodentia > Sciuridae > Glaucomys > Glaucomys volans. The sequence goes on from JAJEJO010003870.1 coordinate 249,883, forward strand.
AAAACAGATAACCAGAATCACAAAATGTTTGATTGATAGAACTGTCTTGATAAAAACAAAATGTAAAATAAGTGAAGGGAGCTTTCTTTCAAGGAAAATAGTTTATTGTTTTCCATGTCAAAACTAAACTATTACCATTTAAAATTTATTTTGCAATGATCTTTACTGTTAAGACCTTAAACAGAATTCTGAATGCAGAATCACAGACTTTTATTTGAAGGATTTAGATTAGAAACTTAATGAAAAGAACAAACATCATCTGGGCAATTGAGTTAAAATATTTTAATCATATAATAAAATGATACATTGGGAACCAAAAATCATTTGAAAGACAAGCTATCCTTATTGCAAATAACAGATTGGAATTTTAAATGTCCATTTTCCGTTTAGGATGGTCACTTCCCAAAGCGTTATTATTTCAATGATCTTTGCTCCAGACTATTGATGTTCTATAATCTCCTGTGTTACAAATGCATGATTTAATGCACATGCACATAAAATTAATTCATCATTCTTTGAAATGAGATATCTATAAAATAAATTATTTAATACTAAAGGATTCATAGCTGGAAATATGAAGTAGGTTTTATTTGCAGTCTTTTTTTTTTTTTGAATGCATGTTCACCCTTTCGTTTTTAGTTTAATGCTAATGTTTCTTGACCCTATCATGTTTTGTTTATCTTGGGAAGGTGAAGTTTCTGTATCCTCAATCGGTACTAACAAGGGATTTAATTACCACTGCAATCTGGATTAATTTAATTCCATTCAAATGAGCATTGATTGGCATCAGCATTATAATTAGGATATTTCTCAAAATGACTCAACCTCAAATATTTCCTTTGTTTATATGCCCTACATTTAACCTTCTCATAAAATTAGACAAATTAAAATATAAAATAATAATTATTTATCTCCATAAAGATAGAAATGTTCAGAATTTTTATGTTATGGCAAATAGAAGATTATAAGAGAGAAAAATCTAAAACAGTTGTGCTATTTTCTTAAAGGGAATTGACCAGTAACTAGTGAGGCTAGTGAGGAGATCAGCAACTGATTGCCACCTTGGTGTAAGCCAATAGGTCTATAGAGTAATATTAATGTGTATTAGCATGGTAATAGTGATAGTAGCTATAGGTCTAACAAGATCAAAACATCATTCCATAAAAGTAAACATGTCAATCCTGTTTTGACATAGAATGTTAAAGTAGAAGGTCAGGATAAAGCTAGATTCGAAGAGATAAAAATATATCTAAACATGCATTAAGTTATTATATTTTAGCTTCATTTAACCCACTTCTGTTCCCCTGACATTTTTTTTTCTTTTTTTGGTCAGGGGATGTATCAGGGATTGAACTCAGAGGGACTCAACCACTGAGCTACACCCACAGCCAGATTTTTTACTTTATTTAGAGATGGGATCTCACTGAGTTGCTTAGTTCCTTGATTTTGCTGAGGTTGACTTTGAACTTGCAATCCTCCTACCTCAGCCTCTCTAACCATTGGGATTATAGGTATGAGTCACCTTGCTGGGCTCCTGACATTTATTATTTACATATTTATTTGTTTCTGCTGTGCTGTAGATAGATCCCAAGACCTCACACAGGCTACATAAGTATAGTTTTCTACCACTGAGTTATATCCTCAGTCCTGCCCCTGATGTTTTATTTGATGGAGATTTATAGATAAATTTAGTAAGACCATTTCACGTTCCATGTTATGTGTGATTAGAGTCATAACTTAGGTAAATCTAACACTGTCGGTTATCTATTTTAAACTGTAATGTTTGTTTTGCTTTGTTGACAAATGTTTTTCTACCTGTTTTCTTACTTGATGATACTTTAGCATTTACTACTTTCAGATTTTTGTGGACCATCTGACCAGTTTAGGGCACTTAATTTTAAGGGGCAATGGTGTGAGTCGCTGACAGCCTAGAGCCTTAAATTGTCAGTAGGAAAGCCTACTGACATCTCTTTTCCCCTGTCTCAGGGACAGAAAAAATTCTGCATCCTGGTTTAAAGAGATCTGGAGTACAGTCCCTGGTTATTCTGAAATGGACAGGGAATATGAGAAAAATTAGCCTTTATTGTTAAGTATGTAAGAACAGGTGACTTTGGTTCTGCGATTGCTTTTTTGCAATAATTGCTTTTTTGCAGGTTGGAATAATCTAACCTGACTGGCACCTAAAATAATTTAACAACTATTTGCAGAGGAGCAAATGCCTATGTGCCCAGTACTATTCTAGTCACAGTGAGCACAGGGGTGAGAGAGATTGGCACACTTCATGCCACAGTCAGCAAGGCCACAATGAATGAATGACTTTTGTATAATTTCATGGCATATATACAACTTGGAGATAAGGAAGTACCAATATGAACACTTGGAGAAAGTGTATTTTAGAAGTAGAAACAATTTCTTAAGGATATGCATCATCATGGTAAATCAGAAGATGGAAAAAAGTCATTTATGGCTGAGAAGGACCAGAAGAGATCTTTAAAATTATTGGAGAGAGAAAGAGAGATAGAGAGATGGTACAAGTCCATGAAGAAACATGCCATGGAAATTTATTGGGATGGTACAATAAGCAGGAGAATCATTTGATGGAATCTGTATTTTGAGAGTGAGTCCTTATTCTAGAAAATTAACTTGAATCAGGAACAAATGGAAAGAGGAACCCTACGGAGGTTGGAAGTGTACAGAAGGCTGATTTCTCATACTTTACCAGTCTTTTGAGTGACACTATAAAACAGTCAGTCAGCTTCATGCTACAATTGGGAAAACACAATCACAGTATCTTTAATAAACAAAGTTGGTAGCAAAATGTTATAAAGCTTCAAAATGCTGACTAATAAACTAGTATATTTAATATCACAGCACAGTGTAGTTTACTAAATCTTCTTCCATGAAATACCATTGCACAGTGGAAACTAGAAGGTGAGGTGAAAAGAAAAGAAAGATGAACTCTTCATATCACAAAAGTGTCTCCTTTGACTTTATTTCCAGATATAAGAATGTAGGTACCTTGGTTCCAGAAAATAAGATATTTAAATCATGGTGGTGGTGAGCATGGGAATACCAGAACAGATGACATTTTTCTTTTCCTTCCTTCCTTCCTTCCTTCCTTCCTTCCTTTCTTTCTTTCTTTCTTTTTTTTTTTTTTTTTTTTTTTTTTATACCAGGGATTGAACTCACGGACACTCAACCCGAAGCCACATCCCCAGCCCTATTTTCTATTTTATTTAGAAACAGGGTCTCACAGTTGCTTAGGGCCTCACCATTGCTGAAGCTGGATTTGAATGCCCAATTCTCTTGTGTCAGTCTCCCAAGCAGCTGACACTACAGGCGTGTGCCACCAAGCCTGGCCCAGATGATACTGTTTAGAAAATATTCTACAATAGGACACTTTTAACTTCTCTATTCTAGAGGTTCCAGATAAGGGGAATTCAAAAATAACTTCAAATTTTATTTCATTGTTTTCAGTGGCAATGTGTTAGCCAGAGCCTTGTGAACCTAATGAGAAATCTTCTCTATTTGTTTACTGATGGGTGAAAAAAGAGGGTGACTTTTTATGAGGAAGCAAGAGTAGCTTATTCCCCTCTACTCCTCACTTGGCAGGAAAGGATTTGGTGAATTTTCTATATCCAAGGACATGAAAGACTATTTCTGTGACTTGTTTTGTTAAATCACAGTTCAATGTACTGAGGTCTTTAAGGTATTGTTTCTTAGAATATGAAGTATATTTGCACTTAGTATGAATACTGTTCGTAACCTTTGAGAAATCATAGTTACCAGAAGAAAGAAACATTACATTCACCAAAGACTCTGCTCAACATCTAATCTTTTTACTTTTGTAGAGAAAGTACATTTTGTCAACTTATTTAAAATTCAGTTTCTATCAGTTACTACCAAACAGTACTAATTAAAGTGAATTACATAGTACAAGTGTTTTTATTTCAACAGGTAAAAGTTCATTTCTCAGGAAGTCAAGTGTGTTATCATTAACCTCTAGCACTTAATGTAAACTGTAGTTGTAAATAGAAGTATTTAAATAAAAGTAAACTTGATTGTTTAGCCCATGATCAGGAGAGACAGAAAGTCACACATTTACCTAAAAAACATGAATGAGTTTTATTATAATGACTCTACTTCTATCAACATTTTAAATGCTTTTGTAACTTGATTCTTTAAATTTCCATACAAACTTCAAAATCAGACTATAAATCCCTTTTCTGGGGAAATAAAGCTTTCTGAAGATTTGCTCTTGATTTAATGAACTCTATGTAATGTTCGAAAATTGATTACAGAGCTTCTAAACAAGTAATTATTGAAAGATATTTAGCCATTCAACTCTTGTTATCCATGTAGAATTAATTTTTCATAGAAAATTTTCTAACATGCAAAACATTTTCTAATTTTGTATAGAAATTATTTATCATATCTTACTTAAGTTTGAAATATTTGCTAATTCCCACTTACACATATTTTACTTGAATTTATATTCACTGTGGTCAGTGCTACATTACTATAATTTGTTGACACCTTGTGATCTGAGTTGAAATTACTACCCTAAGCAACAGCAACTTTCTTCTTACCACGGGTCCAAACTGACCAATACTAAAATAATGATCAATCAGACCAGAGCTGGACATGGAAGCCCATATCAGTATCCCTAAAGACAGGGATCGAAACTCTCTGTTTTTCCCTGTATAGCCACACTGATTAAAGTTCCTTTCCTGCTATTTACCATTACATTCTTTGGTTTAGGGACTAAGTGGCTGGAACTATTTTGTTGAGGACCTTAGAGTCAGGTCTGTAGGGTGGGATTCTGGTAACAAAAGAAGATAAGACCTTTGGAATCATTAGGAAAAGGACACTCAAAAAAGGGTGAGAAAGGCTGTAAGACCTTCCTTGTTCACAGTAGTATCAACCTGGGTCCTATTAGCAAATTCATGTCTCAATAACTAAATTTCCAAATAGGTGAACAATGTGTAAATTTCCAGATAGATCTCAAGATCTCAAATACTAATAAGGAATGCAAAGCATAGAGAAATATAATCATTCCTGCCAATGATTTTGAAATGGAATAGGAAATTAATTTTAAGAATAATCACAAAAGTTGGTTGCAAAGTCAAAATTTTAGTATTTTTATATAACATTTGATAACTTCAAAATTATTATTGAGTAATCTATAGGTGTTGAGCATATGTTGGAATAAGTGAATTTACGGAATCAAATATAGACAGTGATATTATTACTTGCATTTCTACTTGTTTTTCTAAAGTGGCTAACTATTATTTTATTAAATATATATGTAGGTGTATATATATACATATATATAAAATGTAGGAATTTTGAATATGGAGAACTTCTTACTCCATGTTTTAAAAATTTAATGAAGATAATGTATCTATGTGTATATTTAGTAGCTAAATCATTGTCACTTTAAAGTCACAAAAGAAATTTGATATTCTTTAATGCCAATTACTAAGTCATTTACTTTCTCAGCTGGTTTCCTTTTTCTTTTAATTCACAACTAGTTGTGTTGTACTGTGATCTTCTAATTAACACTTGAGACACATATAATTAGCACACTATTTATTGCTTTTTATCTAATTACCTATTCAAAAAGATTAACATTTTACTATATGTTGTAGTAACTGAAGATTGTTAAGTGTGTTTCTTTGATGTTCTTTCGAATATCAGCTTATCTGGGGGCAAGTAATATGCCTAATTGGATTTGTAACTATGTAGAACTTACCATAATTTGAGGAAACATTAGAACGTACTTTCTAAAAGAAAAATACTTAAATTGCAATGAACTGCTTTCTTTAAAAACTTAATAAATTGTTTTCTTTTAAAACAATTTTAAAGAGTTGTTTTCCTGAAAAACATAGCTACATACAACTATGTGTTCCAAAGAAAATTGCTAAGAAAAGGCAAAGTCTAGGGAATTTTTGCATAAAATTTTATGAGATATTTATGATTGATTTTAGCAAACAATAGGCTCAGAACCATTATAAATTTTAAATTTTTCTCAAAAGACCAATTTATTTTGACAAAATCCCCTTTGCTTGTAGCATTAGTAAAAATGGATAGCCTTCAGAGTTGTCATGCCAAATACGCTTTCCAAATATCCTTGATTGAATTATTTGTTACTAATTCAGCATTTCTTTACCTTTGTAATAAAAGTTTTATTTTGATTAATTTTAAGAATGTATATACAAATGTCTTTCTTAATATTGTATGATAAGGTGTCAAAAGAACATATGTTTGAAAAACGTATTGAAGTAGTGTTAATACTTATGATACAAATCCTGCTATGCTATTCAAACTTTCAGAGGAACAATTTTTGTTATTGATCATTTTGAACAGAAAAAGATTTAACTGAGTATTTGCTTTCCATTAGTTTGGGGAAGGAAAACTTTTTGTGAATGTTGGACTCTAAGGAAAGAGCAAGACAATCTGAAAATTATTGAAAGGTGTTGTTTTCAGTTAGAGAAAGTTTTATAGGAGCAGATTTTATACAGGCAATTTTGTTGAAAGGGGTCTTTTATAATTTTTTTATAAATATGTTAAAATAGGCTAACTTCAGTTCACTTTTTGTCTGTACTCAATTAAAATAGAAGAGAAAGAGAAAGAGATAAGAAGGAAAGTAATGAGTCACCAGGCGGTTTTTAAATTTAAGTTAAAAACAAGTGGAGTTTAAAAGTTAATAATATTACTTAAAAATTATTTAAATAATAAGAATTATATATGAGAAAATAATTGCCTCTAACTAAGTGAAATGTTGATCAGAAAGAGACAGTTGTTTATTTTCTATGAAATAATAGCTCCTAGGGATCAAGAATATAAATATTCATCCCTTTTTTTCCCTACAGCACTTACATCACTGGCATATTCAGACTTAATAAATTACCATATCACATTACTTGAGAAGAAGAAAAAACTTTTGCATATATGTGCCTGTGTGTGTAGAAAAGAAATTTGAAACATTTTGGGATAAAATGTTCTAGTTTCCTCTTTCTGACTCAGAAAAATAGAGTCAGAGTAATAGATATTTTAAGAACAGAGTAATAGAAACAGAGTAATAGATATTTTAAGAATTACGTAATTATGTATAGATTAGATAATTATGTCTTTCAAACGATATTGTGATTTTTTTTTAAGTAAGGGGAGAGTAGCAACGGCGATAGTGCAGTGTCAATGTGATCTCTCTTATTAGAAATTTTGCAATTTTCTTTTCAGGAGTTAATCAGTGAAGTATATTAGATTGAAATTTTTTAGTGGGTTCCAGAAAATTTTGTATTTGAAAGAGAAGACTAAAAATGCTTTCCAAATTGGCACGTTATGAAAAATAGTGCCATACAAGATGAAAAATAGTGCCATACAAGATGAAAAATATCATTTTTTCATAGTCTAAGAGGGGATTACACAGAGAGAGTGTATAAGGAACCTCATAAGGAAGTTCAGCTCCATTCAAAATTTTGACTGTGCTCATTTTATGCCTTGTTTAAACTGTTCTAGCTTTGAGACTCAAACATACCATTGTTGTTTCCACAGAGAACAATTAAAGCAATCAGACTTGATACTAAAGAATGACCAATTCTAGGTTTCTCTGAGACTATGCTTCTAAAGAGTGTTCAAATAGCTACATCTTCTGGACTGAAAATATTGCAGTTGTTAGAGAATTGAGTGATGGGAACCAATTAATGCTGGATATGATTCAATCAGTGTTCTAGATTTGGGAACTTTACAGCTATTTGTGGATAAACTAATTTAACTCACATAGAAGAAAAAAGTGATTTGTAAATATCTCACCTAAAATGAACCATGCCTATCTGATATCAGATATTGAAGTGGAGGTATGATTAATGTTTATCATATTATTTTCTCATTATTAAATTAATATTTGTTAGGGAAGATAAAACTATATTTCCCAAATCATCTTCATTTCTTTTGTTCTCATTTCTGCTCTCTCTCTTCCTTACTTTCTATAGTATATTTAATAAAGTTCCTATTTTCTCAGTTGCAGCAAAAGTAGCTTTCTCTAATTCTTTTCACCAAATTTTTTATAATAAAATAATTACATGCATTCTGACTTTTATAAGATAAAATCATTCATAGGGGATTATCTATGAATTCTGACCTTTTGCATCATAACCTACTGAAACACACCCAGATTTTGTGAGTGATGTTATTAAGCAAAAAATATAGCCACGATGGAGCACAGGAGACTTTGAATGGCATTTTCAAAAGCTTTCTTCTAAGTGATCCTTGTGTGATTTTTGCATCTCAGAGGTAACAGGAGCAAACTGTGTCAGCTTGGAAATGATCAATGATTGTGCCTCAGCATAAAGTATTCTATAATAATTTTTTGAATAACACTGAGATTGATGGAGTGGGTTAGTCTCATACATGTGTTCTGTGTGCGTTCGAGAGAAAGAGGAATAGATACAGAAACAGAGACAGAGGTGAGGGCTACAGATGTTTCTTTAAATACTGTTATGAATCTTCCTTGTTTTCATATTATCTTCTCTGTACTCCTCCCTGGCTGAGTTTTTTAGTAGCCATATACATTCATACCATACTGACTTATTAAACTACTGTTAATTTTAATATTTTTTTTCAAATACTTTTGTAGTTTTTGATGGACCTTTATTTTTGTTTATTTATATCTGGTGCTGAGAATCAAACCCAGTGCCTCATACATGCTAGATAAGAACTTTATCACCGAGCTATAACCCCAGCCCAATTTTCTTTAATCACTTTATACTTACTGTTTTTCAGTTGAACTTGTGACTTCTCCAGTCAATGATTATAATGTTAGCAAGTTATTATAATTTTCTCTCTTCTGAAAATATGCTCTCTAGATTAATCAAAGATTATAATGGACTATTAAAAGAAATTTGGGACCATTTTTTTTGAAATGGAAACAAGCAAATGGGTTTACTTTATATGCTTTCTCCCCTAAACTTAAAATGGCTTATTATTATATCTGTGTTTAAACACCTTGTCAAACGTTCATGGATTCTGTGAAAAGACTGACAATATCAATAGTGACAGGTTCTGAAGAATCCACATAAAATCCTAATAGCCATGTAATACAGAAGTTTAGTGAGCAGGTGCTAAGACATAACAGTTAGATGCGCATCTTAAGCTCATTAGGAACATCTGGGGGTGGGAAAATCCAAAGAACACTTTTATCATCCATACAAAAAAAAGGCCATGAGCTGTAGCTCTTCTCAAAAGACATAACTGTTTTTATTGATATTGAAAATTGTCCTATACTCAATCATATAATTATGCTTCTAAATAAAATTAAATGTACTCATTGTAAAATAAATCAATAGGCTTTATTCCTGTAAACATGTATGAAAATACCTAAGTGAATCCACCACCATGTACATCCACAAAGATCGGAGTTCCTAATTAGAATAAGATATATTCCATCATGTATAATTTCATCAAAATGGATTCTAGGGTCATGTATAACTAAAACAAACCAATAAAAATTTTAAAAACTAGGTTCTAAATAGTTTACTTATTGATATTTGTTATTTTCTATCATATATATTCTGAAAATATTATGCTGCAATAAAATCCTTATTTTTAATGAAACCTTGCCTCTCAATTCAGAAATCTTGAACCAATATTTTCCCAATAAATGACAGGGATTGAGATCAAAACAGAATAATCAAAACACAAAGCAAATAACACCGTGTGGCAATTTAGCAGGGATATCCATTTGGTGTCAGGAGCAGCGAATGAATTATGGGTCTTTGAACTGCCCAGAGAGAGACTGAAACTTGCCTTGGGAATCACTCAGTGTCAAGAAAAGTGCCCAGTTGTATGGTGACACCCTGTTCAAAGGGAAATTCATGGCTGCCATGGAATTTATCAGTTTTTGGCTTAGGTTCAGGCGCCAACTCTGTGGGGTAGAGAAATGTGGATGCAAGCTGATGACTGTAATTGGACTGTTCAAGCTTTTGACCTCAGCTTTGTTTGAAAATAACTTTCTCACAATCTCTTTGCTGTACAAACCTATATAATAAATGTGAGGAGCCTGCTTATTGTCAGTCTTCCTATATCAGAGATTGGTTGAACCACCGGATCCCACTTCTCTAATTTCTTTTCTCTGTGCTTGTGTTTTTTCCAATCCCTTCATGAGCCTGGGGAAATTGAGTAAACATTGTGCTGGAAGCAACAATCTGGGGAAGTTATTTTTTTAATAGCAGTCCCAATTTTTGTCTTTTTTTCATATAGAGCAATTTTAATTTACGTCAAGTGCTCTGATTAACTCAAGCTCTATTGGAATTTGTAGTCATGAAACACATTTTCCAATTTTAAAATTATTATATGAAATTACTTTTCATTCAGTTATTTTAATGGTTTGTATTTGCATTAGGCAGTTCTTACAAAAAGAGCAGAGCATGAGCATGAGCATTCTTATTTACATATACAAAAATACTGGGAAACCAAAGTAGAATTACTTACCTAAAAACTATTGAAGACTCATAAAAATCCACAACAGACTGGTGCTTTCAGTCATGATGAAATAACTAAGAACAGATTTATTTTGCCTAACTCAATAATTAGAAAACTAGAAAACATAAAATGAACATAGGATAGTGCAGGACAGTGATCTGTGACAGAAGAAATATCCTGAGCACTGATCACTATTCCAGCTCACTGTAAGGAAAGGGTTACAAGAGTTCCATTGGTTAGCAGTAGTGGAAAGCTCCCAGGAGTTCTCTATGCTAAACAGAAAACATTCAAAAGGAGGGAATGCAGAGAGGGCTAGAATTTGAAGGACAAATTAGAAAGATAGTAATTAAACTGAGAAAGAGAGCCCTTGTGATCTGAAGAGACCTCCTTGAGTATTTGGCTAATTGCATATGTACAAATAATTTGAGAAAATAATAGAAATATGCTATGGAGTTACTTGAAAGGAGTAGATAAAACTACCTCTGGAATTTAAGCAGAGCCAAGAATGGTTGGTTTTCTAATAGGTCATAGTGAAAAAACTTCAAAATGGATAGCATATTCTTGGTTTTGCATTCCTCAAGCTTTAAAGTTAATCCTTAAATGAAATTCAACTGATTTTAAGTAATTTAACTATTTCAGAATAAAATCCAAATATAGCGAAAAAAAATTCCACTATCCATTATTGTAAATAATGGATAATTAACACATTATCAATTGAATGCAAAACAGCCAGAAATATGACCCCAAATCAGGAAGAACGTCAACTAGAAAGGGTATTCTAAGCACAAAGTAACAAAGATAAGAATACAAAATATGTATCATGAGACAGACAGCAATGGAAAGATATTGCTAAGACAGAAAAATACAGCTGAAAACTTAGAACTTTAAGTCCCCAAGTAAGCCCCCAAACTACATGCATGTATGTATACATGAATAGTTTTACACACATATATATTTGTGTGTTTTCCAAATTCTTTCTGCACACACACACGACAAAATAATAAAATTTATCTAATTCAGATAAAATCTGAATTCATTCAATGACAGTTCTTCTAGATAATTTTTGTGTTGCTGTAATAGAGTGACTGAGACTGGCTTATTTATAAAGAATTGATGTTTGTTTGTTTTTATGGTTCTGAAAGTTGGGAAGTTCAAGATTTAGAACTGCTACTTGCAAGGGACGCATGCTGAATAATATGGTAGAAAAAAGTAGAAGGGCAGACAGGCAATCAGAAGAGAAGTTTGTGTGTGTGTGTGTGTGTGTGTGTGTGTGTGTGTGTGTGTTTGTGTGTATGTGTGTATGAGGGGGAGACAGATTGAGAGAGAGGGAGAAAGCAGCAGCGCAAGACTTGTTTTGTAACAACTCCAGTGGGCAATCAATCCGGTAGGGCAAGCAAGGTCTCACTCTAGTGAGAACAGCATTAATCTTTCTTAGTGACCTAATGACCTCAAAGATTTTAACACCTTTCAGTGCTACTGCATTGGGGACCAAGTTTCAACACCAGGTTTGGTGAGGATAAACCATAATCAAACCATAGTACCTGCATGAACAAAATGATAACCTGCAGAGTTAAAACAGTTAAAAACAATGTTCACGAGAATATTTTCAATATCAGTTACTTACATTTGCAAGGAAGAGCACCTCACAAGAATGACTGAAGCTTCAACTATAATAAGCAAGAGAGAAGAGAAAACCAAGCACAAAGCAAATAGGAGAAAGGATATAATAAAAACAAAAGTAGAAATCAATAATATTAAATGCTTAAAATTGATGAAAGCAAAAGCTCATTATCTAAAGATCAATACAATTGATAAACACCTGTCTAGATTTATAGAGCAAACAAGAGATGAGACACATTGCCATTAGCTGGAGGGAGCAAGGACAAATCCTTGAATAGATGCTAAAATTTTTTAAGAGTAATTTAAGAATAATTTTATATGAATTTAACAAGGTAAATGAATTAATTTACTCAAACACCAAAGATCACACAGGATAAAATGGATAACATAAAATAATTTATTTAAAAAGGGATAAAAATGTATTAAATTGTGTCAACAAAGATAATCCAAGAAATCTAAATGACCATCAGGGAAAAGATGTAAATTTCTACTTACATTTTAGCAAATTAAATACAGTAATATTTTAAAATAATTCAGAAATTTAGGGGACGTTCATCTCTCATTTTACATTTGAAAGTCAATCAATACAGTTTAAGATAATAACAGAGTCACCTCAATATTAACTTAATCACCTCAATAGCATGCAAAGAATGTTCAATATATTTAAACATTCCTTCTTGATAAAAATTTTACAAAAGTAGTAACAAAAGGAAGATAATTCAACCTGATAAAACTATCTATGAATGGCTACAGCTAATCTCAAACTAACACAGCAAGGTTGTGTGCTTTCACCTTAAGATGAGGAAAAGAGGAAGGAAATGAGTTTTCTGATCTCAATAATCACCATACAGAGTTAAGAAACCTGGATCAATAAAGCAAGAAATAAATTCTCAGAAACTCAATTTAAGAAATTTCACTTTATCAAAAAAAAAGAAAAAAATTAGTACAATTACTGAGTTTTAAAAGGTACAGAATTCCTATAGAATACAAAAAAAATTGATTGTGATTCTAAATTTTTGAAAGAAATATTGAGCATTTAAAAGTTTCACATATCATATCATGTAATACTAAAAATATGAAATGTGTCATAAATCTAACAACTATGTTAAAGGTAGCTATGTGAAAACCTACAAACCACTTGTAAAACAAAAATCTGAATAAATGAAGAAATATACTAATTTAGATCTATCTCAATATTTTTTCAACACCTGCTACAATAATAAAGACAGCAGGGTACTACAAAAATTTTATACACAAGTAATTCAACTGAATAGGATACAGGTTATAGAAACAGACCCATGTATATATGGGTCAACCAACTCTCAACACATGAGAAGGAAATTTAATGCATGAAATATTTTTTTAACAAATAGTTTTGGACAACTAGACATCAACATGATAGATAAATAACCCTTAATAATACCTTCAATGTATGTGTGTGTATGTGTGTGTGTATACATACACATAAACACACACACATATGATGGCCTAAGTCTAAAATGTTTCAAACTTGTGAAGGAAATATAGAAGTAAATGATTTTAACTTGGAGTTAAACTGAGATTTCCTGGGCGTGATATCCAATAAAGCACTATTGGAAAAATAAAAGGAGTGTATTTCATTGAAACTAAAAATATATGTTCAAAAATTTTGCTAAGAAATTTAAAGAATTAGGTAAAAGGATTATTTACAAAGCAATCAATTACAAGCAATCAACAGATACATGAAAAAATGTTCAACATCTGTAGTAATGACAAAAATGCAAATCAAAACTACCCTAAGATATCATCTCACCCCAATTAGAATGTCTATTATCAAGAATACAAGCAACAATAGGAGTTGGCAAGGATGTGGGGAAAAATGTACATCATAGATTGCTGGTAAGGTTGCAAATTGGTGCAGCCAAGCACCAATGGAGTACTGAAAAGCAGTATGGAAGTTCCTTAGAAAACTCAGAATGGAACCACTATTTGACCCAGCTATCCCACTCCTGGGCCTATACCCAAAGGACTTAAAATCAGCATACTACAGTGATGCATACACATCAATGTTTATAGAAGCCCAATTCACTATAGCTAGATGGTGGAACTAACCTAGATGTACAAAGAAACTTTGGTAAATATGCACAATGGAATATTATTCAGCCATAAAGAATAGTAAAATTATGACATTTGCAGGTAAATGCATGGAATTGGAGAAGATCATGTTAAGTGAAATAAGACAATCCCAAAAATCCAAAGGCCAAATGATTTCTCTGATAAGTGGTTGATGACACATAGCGGGGCTTGGGGAAGGTAAGGGAAGAATGTAGAAAGGATGGATTGTATATAGGAAAATGAGAGGTGGGAAGGGGGCAAGGAAAGAAAGATAATAGAATGAGACAAACATCATTACCCTACGTATATGTATGAATATGCAAATTGTATGATTCTACTTTGTGTACAACCAGAAAAACGATAGTTGTACTCCATTTGTGTACAATAAGCTAAAATTAAAAAAAAAGAATAAGGTAAAATAAACAAATTTCTTAAATGATATACACTAACATAGTTAAACAGACAAGAAATAAATAATAATAGTGCTCCAATGTCTATTAGCATATATTTAAAAAGAAAACTTTCTTGGAAAAATAGAACAAATGTATTTCATTAAAATTAAAATGTCTGTTTCTCTAAAGACATTATTTTTAGTTTTCAATATATTTTGCACAGTACTGAGGATTGAATTAAGAGGCACTTTACCACATCGCTACATCCCTAGCCGTTTTCTAATTTTTTAAAATTTCATACAGGGTCTCGCTAATTTGCTGAGATTGCCTTCAAATTTGCAATCCTCCTGCATTACCTGCCTCAGTAGCTAAGATGAGCACTTCTTAATGAGACAAAATATCCAAAAATTAAAAAATTTAAAGGGCATCCTTATCTTCACAAAGGCATTTATAGCTAGCACTATTTAAAGTGTTGAAATCAAAAATAACTCTTTGTCAAATTAGGAGCAAGGCAATGATATTTATTTTGGTGGATCTTTTTCAAGATTTTTACTCAAGGTCCAAATCAATGCAACAATGCACATAAATTTATGAAATACAGGATTACATAAACAGATTATCCCCCAAATTTTAGAAAATACTCTTCAAACTAGTGGATGAGTTTAGCAATATTTCAGAAAATAAAGTCAAAATACAAAAAAAGCTTCAATTTTTATATGCTTACAGTGTTTACAAAAGAAATAGAATAAAAAATAAGTAAAAAGAGATACCATAGGCAGTAATGCCAGATATTCCAAATGCTTATAAACTATAAAATGTACAAAATTATAAAAACTTTAATATGTTGATGTCATAAAAACTCTAAATAAATGTAGTCTCTATAGTTACAGACTGAAAAATTTGGTATCACTAAGATGTCACTTTTCCTCATTTCACTTCAAAAATCAGGTAACTTCAGTGTGCTAGGGGTATTTCCTTTGTATTTTTTTTTTTCTAAACCAGATGATTTCAAATGCAAAGAAATCCGAGTAGCAAAAAGCACTAAAATAAATAAATAAATAAATAAATAAATAAATAAATAAATAGCATAAAATAAAGGTGTATAGGTCACTTATCATGATTTGAAAGATTATTGTAATATTAGAGAAAAGAAGAAAGGGTAATACTGTCAAAAAGACAGACTCATACATTTATGGGATAGAACAGTGCCCAAATGTGAATACATATTTGAATAATTAATTTTTGACAAAGTTGATGTTATGAACTGAATAGTATTCTTTCAAAGTCCATACGTTGAAACCTTAACCCCTTCTTAGAGAAAAAATTACAGATAAATGCGGTCATAGGTGTTGGGTCCCAATCAAACAGACTGGTGCCGTATGAAAAGGCAGACATTGGAGGTCTTCATGTTCAGAGAAAAGGCCACAAAAACAGACTTTAAAAAGCAGTCCATTTGCAAGCCAACAAGAAGAAATAAAATGTGATAACATTGTCATGTTGGATGTTCTTTTTCTGGAGAAATAAATTTTTGTGGCTCATATTACCCTGTTGGTCATAGTTTAGTATGCCATCCCTAGCAAAGTAATAAAGTTAGTAAGGCAATTCAGTGGAGATCGTGAATATTTTTCAACAATCATTTCTGAAACTATTTGATATAATGTGCAAAAGTAAAAAAAAAAAAGCACAAACACTACTATCTTACATACAATCAACTCAATAGAAATTAAGAAATGGCTTAGGCACTAATTTAAAAAAAATTCAATGAGATTTTCAGAAAAAAATAATCACCTAATCTTAGATTAGGCAAAAATTTACATAAAGCACAAGATTGACAAAGAAAAACTCATTAACACTCTTTAAGACTTCTTCTCATTGAAATATGCTGCTCAAAAAGTGTTACAACCATAAATATGAAAAATACTTACAAAATACATGTTCTTGAACCAACACCTTTTCTGATTTTATAGAAAGAAAACCTCTTCTATGAAGAATTTAGGAAGATATATCTTTTAAGATAACTTAAAAAATATAGAGTGGAGAAAAATTTTCCAAAGTATGTGTTTGACAAATTTGATCTAAAAACAAAGTATGTTTTGAAGAAGAAAATCTCAAACTTTAAATATAAGAAAAGAGTTAACTCATTTAAAATGTTCAACAGATTGTACATAACACTAACTAAAGATTTTGGTAGTCATTACAATATTTTAGTGTGTTTTATAAGCATTAAAATAGTGTGAACTAAGTGTTTTTGCTTTAATCTAAATAAATAATAACAATGAACTGGCTTAAGAATACACACACACACATACACATACACACACATAGTAATTAATGTTGTCCAAATGGCACACTACCAAAACCACTATACAGATTCAAAGAAATCCCCAACAAAAACCAATGACATTCTTCACAGAACTGGAAAATAATGTCTTTAATTCATTTGGAAGAATAAGAGACCTAGAAGAACCAAAGCAATTCTGAACAAGAAAGTGATGCTGTAAGTGTCAATACCCAATCTTGAATCATACTACAGAGCTATAGTAACAAACCAGCATAATACTGATATCAAAATAAACATGAAAACCAGTGGAATAGAATAGGAGGCACAAAGATAAACCCAAATACTTGCAGCCATCTGATACTTTAAAAAGGTACTAAAAATGTATGTTGGAGAAAAGAAAATTTTTAATAAATCATTCAGGGAAAACTGGACATCCATATGTAGAAGAACATTTCAAGTGTTCCAATGTATATATATCTATAGATAAATGACTAAGTGGTTTGACTATTATTTAAAACTATTTGAAATTTCAGCCTTTTGTCTAAACAGTTGGGTTTAATGAAAAGTTTAACTCATTTTCATAGAAGAATAATACATATATATCTATATGTAGATATATATCACAATGTATAAGACAAAATTCTCATTGCTACATAATCAGTTATTCAGTAGTGTTCCCCTTTTCCATGGTTGTTGAAGCCAATCTAGCCCAGAGATCATTTAGATACTGTCTAAATAGAAACCATGAAGAAATTTTACTAAAAGATATTTCATGTTTAATAGACAACAAAGATCACTAAGATATTTAGAAATGTTTGAAAGTCTCTCAGGAAAAAAATATGTGTTCTGTGATTAACCAAATTGAACTTAATCTGGCATTGATAATAGCAGTTTCAGTTAATGTGTGCTTATATGGATTTAAGAACAATAAAACACAAACTTATTTCAATGCCTAAAAATACTTCTCTGAATATCTTTGTATGTCAAACTTAGAAAGTTAGACTGGAAGTTAAACTTGAAGGATTATCATTTAACCTAATTCTAGTGGTTAGCAGGTATTTAAATTACGTTCTGCCTGTTTAGCGAAAGAGAATTAAAGTCTATATTTCCTGACTACAATTTTGTGATCTTTTCAAAACATCTGGGTAAATGATGCTGACTTTCCATTTTTTCTGAGTTGAATTGTCAAATTGTATAATACAGCATTTAGGAAATACACATGATAAATCTGTATTTCTCAAAAGCTATCTTTCTGCTTTACCTATTCTATTCTTAAAGTACAATAAAAACTTTCTTGAAGAATGACTTTCCTTTTGAGCCTTTAAATCATTTGAATTTAGTGAAATAAATTCAGTATTTTACTCCAAACATAAACTGCATAATCTTTCTCATCTCTCTTTTATTCCTCATTGCCCAAACGTAATTGACTAAAATAAAATTAGTTCAGCAGATTCTTCTTCAGATTGTTGAAGTTGCAGGCATTGATTCCTGAACTAACAACATTTTTTTATAATAATGATATAGATAAAGATCAGCATCATTAGATTATGGAGTCTAGTTCCCTCAGTATTCTCAGGAAAAAAATAAATTGAAAGAGGTTATTAAGCCTATCCTCAGCACAGTTCCTTGAAAATACACAGAATATCTATTGCAAACTTGGATACAAACCATTACTTTGCTATTAAACAATTTTAGTCTAAATGTCTATAGTTTAACACAATTATTATCTCATTACACAGGATGTTTACTTTATGTAGTATACAGTTCAACTGGCTTTCCATTTCAAAAATGAAACATAAATCATAACTTCAATAGACAAAATGTTCACCAAATTAAAACAAATTAAATCTTTGCACAATGTGAAAGATAATTTGACAAAGAACTCTGTAACACTATCTACTAAAATAAATAAATACTCAAAATAACGAAAATAACTATGCTTACCACTGAATCACGGCTCAGTTCAGAAAGCATGAACATGAATCAAATACTTTAAATATCAGCATGTTTATTGCAATCAGTGGTGAATCGTTTCAAGTATTTATTGTTACCAAGAGAAAATCCTTAATTTAGTTGAGACACTAAGTGTGACTGTACTGAACAGCAAGATGAAGACTGCATTGTAGATTTCCTTCCATTCAGGGACATTGCTACAATTTGCAGCATAATTAAAGTGATTTCACAAGCAGCCAGTCATTAAGTTATTTTAAAATTTTCCATCTTGAATGAGAGAGAAAAAACTCTGCAGCATATGTATTGTACAACTATCAAAACAGTTTAAATCTTCAAAACTGCCTCAGGAATTTCTTGTATAAATGGTCCTTGAAAACCAAAGAAAAAATGAAACAATTTCTTCCCAAACCTGTTTACACCTTATATTGAGTAAAAAAATCTTTCTAAATATGGTTGGTGGTGTGAATTGTTCCACAAGAAAAAAAAAAAAAAAGATTGAAATTCTAACCCCAGTATCTTAGGCTGTGACCTTATAGGGCTAAAGGTCAATGCAGAGGTAATTTGTTGAAATCAGATGAGATTATACTGTAGTAGAAGGGTCCCTACTCCAAGTAACTCATGTTCTTACAAGACTACATGTTAATATGGAGAATGTCATGTGGTGTCAAGGTAGGGATTATAGTTAGGTATCTACACGTTCAGGAGTGTCAAAGATTTGCTGCACAACACCAGAACCTGGGGAGAGGCAAGATAAGATTCCAGTTCCAGCTTCCAAAGGAGTGTGGCCCTGCTACTTTGGTTTTGAATTTCTAGCCTTCAGAACTTTGATACGATAAATTTCATTTTCTTATGACAACCATTTTGTTATGCCTACCTTACAAAATTAATACAAGTGGTATTTTTATATTTTCAGTCCTCAAAAAATTCAATTGAAATAAAAAATGCAATTCCAAATTATTGTTAGCAACAGATATATAATGCATAAACAATAATAAAAAATTTTTTATGCTTCTATATGTCTTCAGAAGCAAATATATTCATCTGTTGGTTCCCTTAGACAGACATTTATACTACATATTTTTTTCAATGATATATCTATGTGTCCAGGACTTTCATACCTACATAGCTACCTTCCAAGGTTGCAAGCGAAGGAGTTCATATAGAAGTGGTTGATAGTCCTTCCAAAAAGATGACTATCCTGGTCCTTTGTTATTAAGCTGGTGTTGCTAATTGCAGAAGTATCAGGCGGCAGCGGCTTTGCTAGACCTGGTCTTCTGTATATTCTTTTGTTCTATCATCTACAATTTCAATTTTTTCAAAGTGGATCTCCAACTTAGCTCTGTCCCAAAGACAAGACTTATAAATGGATTTTCTAATTAGTATCATCTCTTGGGCATCTAACAGATCTCTCAGAAAGAAAGTTACTGAAATTGGATTCTAAATTCCAACCACATCGTCACCTTTCTTTATTTTGTCGCACTATGTGGCAGTTCTGCCCTTTTTGCTGCTCAAGTCTTGAGAGAGCAAGTCTCTTTCCTTTACTTCTCTTATTTCCACATTTTTAGTCTACCAGGAGGGAGATTTCACTCAACCTGAATATAGTATCCAAAATCCACATGCTTCTACAAGGAGTATAATGCACCATTTTATTTCCCTAAAAAAAAAAAAAAAAAGCAGTTTTCTTTAGCTGGTATATCTACTTCTTGCTCCAAGCTTGCTTATTCTCCACATATCCACTAGGGTTAGCCTTTAAAATTTAAGACCCAGCGCTTCCAAAATGTAATGATGATATAAACAGGGTGCTGTGAATAGGCCTTTTTTTTTTTTTTTTTTGGTACTGGAGATTGAAATCAGGGGCACTCAACTACCACCAAGCCACATCCCCTATTTTGTATTTTATTTAGAGACAGGGTCTCACTGAATTGCTTAATGCCTCACCATTGCTGAGGCTGGCTTAGAACTCCAGATCCTCCTGCCTCAGCCTCCCAAACCACAGGGATTAAGATGTGTGCCACTGAGCCCGGTGTGAATAGGTCTTCATTCCCAGCCATTCAAGAGACTGAGCAGGAAGATTCCATGTTTGAAGCCAGCTTTGGCCATTAAGCAAGAATCCACCTCAAAGTAAGAATTAAAAAGAACAATATGCATAAACAATAATAAAAATTTTATTTAGCTCAGTGATACAGCACCCCATGGTTCAATTCCCAGTACTGGAGAGGGAAGACAAGCTAATTTTTAATTAAATAAAAATATGAACATTGGAAACAATACAAAAGGAAGTAAGGAACTTGGAAACCTGGAAAGGAAAAGGCAAAACAGTTAAGGGCCGCAGGAATGCAGGAAATACATCTTATAATCAAATCACTGATTTACAACTTCCTGACTTCCCAACTATCAAGCAAAGATGGTCCATGTGGGCTCACTCCTTACTTGCATTGACGGGGAGTCAAAGCTTCAGCATCTGGCAAGTACAGCGGTTTTGAAAAAGGAAGTGGCCAGAATGCAGATCTCCACCTTTTGGCCAGGCTTACACTTCCCTCCACAATCAAAAGACACCCTGGCTGGCTGTCACCCTCCTCACAGGTACCCAGCCTGAGAACCACAGATCCTCTCTGAAAGCTGAGAATTTTTCCCATCTAGAGACAAATGGCATGCAAGCCTGGTGAAGCCACACTGGCCTTTTCAAGGAGTAACAGAAGACAGACTAATTGGATCCCAGCAGCATTAAGATTAAAAAAGCATAACAAAATAGTATCACACAGCCTGTAAGAGTGACATGGCCCTTGGAAACACAGGTATCAAATTAGGGTAGGATCTGTATGCTAAGCCAAAATAAGCATATAAAAAATAAATGAAAAAATAAACAGGGCCAAGGGTCCCTAATAAAATAACTAAAACAGAAAAAAATTAATGATTGTCCATTTATTCCAAGTTCCAAGAAGCTCACGACTTAAATAATAAAAGAAAATCCAATAACATTGACCCAAGAGGACTCAAATACTGTAATTATGAGACAAGGATTATAAAGTTACTGTCATAAAAATAACTCAACAAATAATAAAAAGTTATCTTGGAAGTCATAAAAAATAAAAATATTGCAAAATTAAAAGTTATACAAGATAATTAAATGAAATTTACAAATCTTAATAAAATGACAGAAGTACACATCAAGTAGATAAAATTAATGATCAATAAATTATTTACAAAATATAAAATAATTAACCTCATAATAGATAATGAAGTCAAACTGGAAATCAATAATAAAAGACCATAGTAAAATCTTGACATACTTGAAAATTAAATAGCAAAATATTGTTCTAAATAATCAAGGTGTCAAAGAGGGGGTATCAAATTTTTTTAAAATCCACAAAATTAAATGAAAATGAAAATGCAACTTCTTGAACTATGTAGCTTATATAAAAGAACTGCTAAGACAAATGCCTATATTAATAAATAGATGTGCACATATACTTCACAATTGGGACAATAACTACATATTAATACAAAATTAAGCTTCTGAGTTGGAAATCTTAACTATCTTGATTCAATCATTACACATTGTGCACATGTATAGAATTATCACATAGTACCCCATAAATATGTACAATTAAAATAATGATGATGAGAATAATAATAATAATAGAGTAAAGGAAATAGGCCCAAAATCAACTATTTAAGTTTCCACAACTTTAAAATGAAAAGATAGAATCAAATAGTTAATAATGAATAACTAAGTTCTTGTTCACAAATATGAGCAGGAAAGCAATGATATATCTATTCTCTAAAATCTTATTCAACATTTTGCTGAAATTTCTAGGCACTGCACTAAACAAGAAAAAGAAATAAAAGATGGAGTTATGGGAAAGAAGAAATAAAATTGCTATCCTTTGAAGATGATATGATTTCATAGAAAGACCCAAATAGTCTACTGAAAAATCTTTTGGAACTAGTAAGTGAATTCAGTAAACTTTCAGGATATATGATCAGCAAATATACATGCTCATTTCTATACACTAAAAATGAGCATGTGGAAAACAAAATTAAAGGCTCAATATTACTTACAATTGCTTCAACAAAAATGAAATCTTTCCTTAGGAATACATTTGAAATGCATGAAATCTACATTCTGCAAATTACAAAATTCTGACTGGTTTTTAAAAATGTAAATAAATTAAAATAAACCATCTTTATGTATTGGAAGACACAACATAATTAAGGTATCAATTCTCCCAAAATTCACTGAAAAGTTTAATGAATTCCTAATAAAGTCCCAGCAAAATATGTAGACATTGAATAGTTTACTCTAAGGATTTACATGTACAATCACAGTCCCTTATAATTAAAGCTATGTTGGAAAATAACACTAAAGGATGAATCATTTTACCTGGTAGGTATCAAAAAGCTGAGCACAGTAGTGTACACCTGTAATCCCAATGAGTGGGGAGACGGAGACAGGTGTATTACAAGTTCAAAACCACTCTCAGCAACTTAGTAAGATCTTGTCTCAAAATAAAATATAAAAGAGGTCTGGGATTCATCTCAGTGACAGCCAATGAATAACTACAGTGATCAAGACAGTGTTGCATTGGTGTCAGGACAGAAACATATATCAATTTATCTGGCATATGAAACAGAACAGAAGGCCACTTCGCTATTCACAGATTGGTAGAGCCACTTGGAAGGACTTAGAGCAAAAGATGCTGTGAGTTTGCAACCTAGGTTCAGTCACCTTGAAGGAGTTGCTACCACAGAGCAGACCTGGAGGGAGGGGTGCATTTCCAGATCACCTAGGGTAGATAGGGCTTCCCATTCCAGGGTGTGGGAGAAGTTGGACTTGCACTCCACTGTGTGCTGTAAGTGGAACCTCTGACTTCTATAGGTCTGGAAGGCTGGAATACCATCATGCTAAAGATTATTTTCAAGACTTCAGATGTAATATTGCTTGCCCTTTTGGGCTTGGGGTGACCTGGAAACTGTTTCTCCTCTATTCTTTCCCATTTTTCCTTTTTAAAAGAGGAATGCCTGACCTAACCCCTATTGAGTTTGGGAAGCACAAAAAATCTTTATAATTTCACAGGCTCGAACCAGAGGCAAATTTGCCTCAGGGTGAATTTACCTTTAGTCTCACCTGTATGTGTTATAGATGCTTTTTGATGCATCTTCAAGCTTTAGACTTTTGAACTGATACTAGAGGAGTTAACATTATTGGAGACATTGGGATAGAATGAACATGTTTCAGCGGACTGCACATTTTGTAAACTATGGTTTAGTCTTCATTCACCTCTCTGAACCAACAATAACAGATGAGGAGGAGGGGTAACTAGATACTTCCTCACCACTCTTTTAGGCATGATGGAGCAAACAGAGTTATTGCACAGAGAGGTTTGTGTATGGGGAAAAATAAATATATTGCAATGAAATAAAAAGCCACTAATACAAAACCAAACAGAACAAAATAACAAAATAAGTGGCATTTACAGATTGTGACAAAGATATAGGAGTTTCCATTAAAGGAAGGCCATTGACTTAAGTAACAATAAATAAGGTTTTATTATTTTCTCCAGCAACACTCAGTGGTGGAGGAAAAATATATCTGTTTGGGTAGTTTGACTGATTGAATTCATAGGCAAGAAAAATGTTCAGAATTGTAGGAGATGAGTCCAACCTATGCTGAGTCTATAGTAATAATAAAGAAGTTAAACCCTATGGAACTAAAAGAAAGATCTCACTGAAGAGTTTTTTAGAGAAAATAAGGACATGACATATCTGAATATTGTTATAGAAGCTACAATAATTAAATATAATATTTCATGACCAGTGATTATATTAAAAAACTCAGTATATTTGAATATAGAAAAAAAGACTAGAACTTCTGGGAAGATATAAAACATTGTGGAAGTAAGGAATTAAATAAATTTTCAAAATAGATTTTTTTAACCCAAAACAAAATATTATTGCCAATATATTTTCAAATAAATATGTATTGAAAATATTATATTTTTCAATATTCATATGACATACTTAAATTTCTTCTACTGGGTTCATAAGGAAAAGAAGTGTGATTCTTTTTTTCATAGAAAGCAAATTGTTAAGAGTATTAAAACTCTAAGGATTTTTATTTATTCTGGCACCTCCTTTTCCTCATTATACAGTATCAAAATGAAAACTCAGTAAACGTGAACTTCTCAGAATGGAAAACATTTTGTGCCTAGGCATGCAGCTTGTTACTATGTCTTATCTAATTTTCACATGTGTAAACCAACTAACTTAGTGATTACATCTATGTCTGGCTAAATTATGCTACTTAAAAAACATGTGAAATTTAAATGCATATTTAATTTACTAAATTTCAATACTTCAATATGTGCATAAAGAATATACAATAAGTCTGAAGTAAAAAAAGCATTATTTAATATAAAAATTTAATGAGTTGCAAAAGAAGGAATTTATAACCACCAAAATACATGCTAGAACTTGACAACATGTGATACTTTACCAGAGACATAAGTGTGAGAAATGCTATATGAAGATAATGGTGCTGTGGATCTAATAAAACATAAAATGAAACACTGGATCCACTGAATTCTCCTCCTACCTGCAAAACTAGAATAGATTTCAAATCCATTATGGGATTGGCTGTCACACCCAGTTCTTGGTATTTATCCAAAGAACTAAAACTGTGAAATTTTTGACTTTATATTCTGTCATGGGTTTCTCTTTCTTTTTTAGTCAGTCACCTTAAATGGGAATCAGATGAGAAAGAAAAGAGCTGTTGGTAATAAAAAGAATTGGGAACTTGAAATTGAGAATCAATTATTAGAACTTCTGCACTCATTTTTAATCTTCCACCTAAAAGAAAGTTTTAAATTTCCAAAATTGACCCTGTTTACCTACACCTACAAGTATTGTTTCAGCATTCTATCAATGGAATCATGATAAATATCTTAGAAAATCCCATCTGCCATCAAATATGTGACCTTATTAATTCAGAAAATGTTAGTTAGAAATATTGTTATAAATAGAAATGCACTGTGATTCATACATTAGATTTTTTCATCAAAAAATCATTAATTGTATAGGCTTAATGGTATTCATGAGCAAATCTTGCACATTTGGTTAATTATTAATTAACACTGATTACATTAAAACCTATGTGGAAATATTGTGTAGCTCTACACATAAAATCCATGAACTGCATCAGGCAAATTTATTTTTGGTTGCAGACAAAAATGCTCTGTATGTAATCATTATGAATTAATTAGTACTTAACACAACTGAAGTGAATACATTGACTGTCAAATTGCATTTTCAGGAAATAAGCTTAACTATTATAGACAATTTTGTTGCTGTTAACTTTCTGCTTTTCTTCCAAAATGATTTTTGCAAAATGCTGTTTAAAACTTAGTCTACAAGGAAAACAAAACAGACTGTCAATTTTTTCAACTAAACATAGCTCTGAGAATGTGCATTCCTTATAGCTGTAATGAAAACTTTAGGAAATATGTAAACCTAAAAAAAAGGAACTCAAGTGATATGTTCTAACCTCAAAGTTCTCGTTCTCCAACTCCACATTTTTTTCACATTGGCTTTGACATTGTCTCTCAATTTCCTTACATAGAATGTCCCCTGCTCATTCAACATAGCTGCAAATACTCTGCCTAAATTTTCCTAACCACTGTTTTCTAAATATATTTGAGAATTTGGATAGAATGTTTATCTGACAGTTTGCTGATAGAATTCTTTCTTATTTGTAAACAAATACAAAAATTTTCACCAATTAGCATCCTCTATTCCATAGCAGCTTCAATTATTTACAATAACAAAGCTCAAGAGTCAATTCATTATATAATAGTCATTATGGACAATGGAGTTCTGGTATGTAGAATTCTTCAGTTCAACATTGTTCCCCTAACATTTAACAGTTTTGTCCCTACCAAGCCACCCTTATCAGTTATGATCAAACTATAGCAAAATTAGGGTCTCTGCATTTATCAGAATGTACCATAATAAAGTTCTACCAAATTAAGTAGTGTTCATGTGTTTGAGTGGGTAGAACATTTGGTTTGAATAAGTCATATCTAATTATAGCCTCAATATTTTAATTTGAGAGGCACCATCACAAAACAGTATATTTTTAGGAAAGCCATTTTCTCAAACTGTTTAGACCCCCAAATAAATGTGGAATGAATCCCTGCCCCTGTTGCTTAGATTTTCTGGACTTAAGCTTTCTATTTGTAAGATGAAAATATATTCTTGATTAACTCTAAGACTTTTGAAAATAAAAATTATGCATTCCATGTCTTATGGTGGTGACTTTAATTTTTTCATTTATACTGCTACATAGAGTTTTTCCATGTCAACAATGTTGTTATAAAATTTCTGTTTCAATTTGAGAGACAACTGAATGAAAGAAAGACAGGATGGAATGAAAAGTACACAATTTTTACATTGAACAAGAAATATATGTTTTAGGTTTGCGCGCCCTGTTCTTTGTGGATTTGCTAATAACCTCTTTAATCATTTCTGCTCAAAATACCATGGATTCTGAAGCAGAGACTAGCCTAATGATACAACAAATATATGGAACATACCACTTAATAATTTGAAAAGAAATAGCATCAATTATTTTTGCATCCTAAACTAATTCACAGAAACTTTAATTGTTTCTGCACTTTTCTTCTTAAACCAAAGTTGCTTCTATTTTCTAACAAAAATTATGTGCTTAAGGAAGGGATTCATAGAAAAATTTCAATATTAGCCCATTAGTAATTTAACAATTTGAGGAATCATGCATGTTGAAATGCAGTATCATATAGAAATAGTTCAATGTGGGGAATATAGGAAGATTATAAGGAGAGCTGTTATATCTTAACTCTAAGAACAGTTTTAAAACAAACCCTCCAATGGAATATTCACTGGCACCTCATATATAGATGGAATTACAGATGTTCTTTGACTTATGATGAGGTCACTTCTCAGCAAACTTATCAAAAATTTTGTAAGTCAAAATGTATTTAATACACCTGAAGTACAGAATATCAGAACTTTGCAACACAGTAGACTAGAATATCATTGTTCACCTTCCTGATTGCATGGTGGCTGGGAGCTCAGGATAGTTGTTGCTGCCCAGCATCACAGGAGAGTGAGATATGCTGCTAAACTGGGAAAATGTAAAACTTCAGAATTCAAAGTTCAGTTACTATTGAATGTATTGTTTTTTGCACCACTCTAAAATTGAAAAATTGTAAGTCAAACTATTATAAATTGAGATCCATCTACAGTTTAAATAAAAGTAATTATTGGAGATAAAAATCATTATCTATATTATAATGCATTTAAAATACAATATAGAAGAAACTGATTAACAAAGACAGTTTTTAAAGACAAAAAAAACAGTGAAAGCAAATGTGAAAAATGAAAGTGTTATGCATGTATATCAAATTAGAATCTTAACACACTTATTAATATCTGTGTTAAAGCAATATAGACATGATTTCATTTCTTGTAGGAGTAGTAGCCAGTATAATTAGAATGATTGTTGATTGTGCAAAATTGGATGATTATTCACAGCCAAAGTGAATATACTTAAAACACATTTTGAAAGTTTCACCTACTTAGAAAAAATATTAAAATGCCAATTGCAATTACATATATGTGCATGTCTATCAATAGTTTAAAGATTTCTCCTTTTTTCCTATATATGTATTTTCACCATCATTTTTATGTACATCTTGAGAAATACAAACATCTATAATCTATAGTATTCTTAATATTGCTGAGAATCAAAAATAGAATTCACCTCCCAGAGGCTTTAATGAAAGGGTGAGTTAAATGGTAAATGAGTTTGTCTAACAAACCATAAAATATTCATTATTTAGAAAATAAATTTGTTTCCTTTGTTTTACATCTACACTATGTCTTATAGCTAATTTAAAAATTGAGTTCTTATAATGATCTGTAAATTTGTAAGGTATACTTTACACCATTCTCAAAGGATTTTTATTCTTTTTTTGTTTTTATTCTCTTTAACTGATACTTTCCTCGTCATTTTTAAAAAAAATGAGGCGATTTCCTGGCACCCCGCTTTTAGGTGTAAGGGAGATCGTTGCTGGCCAGCTTAAAAATAAAGGCTTCTTTTGACTTTAAAAAAAAAATGATTCAGAGGTCAGAGGTTGTCACTTAAAAAAATACCTGATTGAATCATACTGTGTTTCATTATTGCCTGTACATCAAAATTTAATCAATAGTTACCTATAATTTTAACATCCACTACCTCAATTCACAGTCACATTCCAACCCATTGCAATTCTATTTGGTTTGAATTATTCCCTGAAGGCAGTTTTCACTAAGGTCACTAATAAATGTTAAGTTTCTGATCTTTGCCTGGATTTTAAGCTAATAATGTACAGAGTCTACATTTACATCTCCAAATGATCTCTTCCTTTGTTCTTTATGTGATCATTTGGTTGTCTTCATATGAAAACAATTATTTTGTAGATAGGGATTCTCTAGCTACATAACAATGTATAAATATAGTTTGACTAAATACATATTTAATTGACCACATTCTGTCTTATGTCACCATAAAAGTCAATTAATCTATGTCTAGTACTTGGTTCTAAGATGAAACCTTTGTTATATAAGTCTCATCCCTCATCCTATAGTGATTATATATTTAATGTTCAGTTTTGCCCTTTTTGTTCATCCTTGAAACAACATTCTCTAAGAGTCAGAAAGGACTCTGTCTTTATGTTTTAATAGTCCTGGAAAAGAGTTAAAAAAATGCTCCTCTTCTGCCTGAGAATTTTAACTTCAGTTGTTTCCCAGTTTTGTTTCCCTAGAAACAAATGAGGATGCTATTTGTCAACGAAGTTACTAAGCAACATTGCCTGTAGGAAAATGACCCTTAGCTGTAGGCTGGATTTAAAATGGGAAAAGTGAATGCTTGTTAGGAAGGACTGTGTTTGAATTTTCCTGAGTGTGGTAACTTTTGAAACTGGACATGATAGTGTGAGGGCCTTGAAAGCTCTTTTTCTGGAGTTGATACAAAAAAAAAAATGATAGCTGCTTTGGAGCATGAGCCTTATAAGCAAGGGTGAATTCCAAACCTGTGAATTGTGGATTTTTACCTCCTTACACCTGAGCTATAACCTGCAGGGACAATAGCACACAGATGGCTTTATGGATTGCTACAAGAACTGTTCCAATATTGCCACTGACAGGAGCACCCAATGTGGCCCTTCTAGCAAGTCAAAGTTGCTGCCCTGTATCCTTTTGAGCAGACTGATGCCAAATATCCCCTGTTGTAGTCACGGAGTCTGATTGTTCAGTTTAGCCTAAGAAGGACCTTGTTTTGGTGGCAATGCTGATGGTACTTAGATAACTAGCAATGGCAATATGGAATTGATTTGAAGATGCTTATATTCTTCCAGAATCTCACCATCTGTATAGATTCCATTCCATGTCTTTCTCATCTGTGCACAATATCATAAGTCAAAAATTCAATGAAAATTATTAACAAAACAGCAATATCATACATTTAGACTCTCACACACTAACAACTACATTTTTTCTCAAATTTTCTTTTATAGTTTCTTTTATAACCATTATGACATTATTATTCTATAAGAAATATATTGGGATCTCTCTGCTGTTCAGAGAAATTTCAGATTATAACCTGGAACCCTAGAGGAAGCAGTTTAGGAAACAGAAGAGTTTCACATCCACACAGTATAACTATGGAATAACAGTGTATGCCATGACTTGTGTGTTTTATAGAAATGGAATCAGATTTTAATTTCATGAAGACAACAAAGATGTTGGAAAATAAGTGTACTCAATAACCTGAATGTTTTGTTCAAAATATACATAATGAACCATCTGTTTAGTTTGTCTTCAAACATAATTTATTATTGAATATATGATTGATTCAATTTTTACTCATTTTTAGTTTTCATTTCCAAATTATAATAGGAAAACATGACATATGCACAAAAATCATTCATATTTAGAAAATATTTGATAATAATGTCAGAAATAATATTAGGCCCACAAGATAGTCATGGTTAATATTACACACTGTGCATCAATTTCCCTATTTTAAAATTGGAGACAATCCTCTGATATTCTAATTTTAAATTAAAGCGATTTTCAAAAGGCTAAATGCATTATAATATTCAAAACAAATGTCCTTTATTGCACATGGACCATTATAGTGCAATTACAAATTAAGCATGTAGTCAATTATTTTATTAAACATGCTTCACACAATTTTAATGTTTTGCTCTTGTTTTGTCTCAGTTATGTTTTTTTTATGTTATTAGCTTGCTTATTTTCAACTTGTGGACCATGCCTAGAAGTATCCCTAAAATGCCTGTGTTTCATTCTAAGTGTTTAATTCACAGTTAATTATGATAAATATTTGCTTAGTGTTGGAATTGCTTGAACAATTTCTCATTTCTACTCATTTGGTGAATGTTCCTATAATTATCCTCTCAATGTTTTTGTGTCCTTCCTGTCCACAAATTTTGAGATATTTATTTACATCTTTAATTATTTTATATAAAAAGAATATACTCTCTGACACAACTAATGAAATAGCAAGTACAGTAGCTTCCAATACAGTGCTTTCTTAGAAATATCAGATTTTTTTTTGGCAGTAGAAAAAGGCAATTCATTCCATCCTAAAATCATGATCTACATGATGTCAGCATGTATGGTAGTTGAACAAATTTCATTTTTGAAGACATTATAATTGGTCTAATTTCTTTATTTAAAAACTACAAGCATAGATTTCATGATTTCTCTTTAAACTTTTTAATATAAGAAAACAAATGAGTGTCATTTATGCCAGGGAATATATTAAGCTCCTGGACAACTTAATTAAGTATGTAAATGAATGCCTTTCAGTTTGAAAGAAAGTTAAATAAAGATATTTGTGAATACAGTGGTGATAATTATAGTCATCTGTGACAGGCTTAACATATCATAAGCTGGGTTTGTATTTTAGCTCTACCAGACTTGTAGCATCAGGTTAGTACACTTCAGGAAAATGTGCATTCATTCTCCTTATGAAGAAAAAAATCCTTGAACTCAGTATCATAATGATAACTGTATGATAATAATAATAGCGACAGATCAAGACATGTGAAGAGAAAATAAGATATAATATTTACTTTATTCTTCTCTGCTATAGTTTAGACTGATTCTCCAGAGTGGTAAAAATTACAGTCAGATTGCCCTCATATCTTGCACCTAGAATTTAGCCAAATATTCATACTAAAGTTATTCTTGTCATTAACTGAAAAATGTGAGAGTGAGACAATTATAGAAAGAGGCTGAATGATATTAGTATCTCATTTTCAGAAATAAGAAATAATGATATAAAATGTGAGACTAAATATTCAGCAATATGCTGACTTCACCTTATAAGGCACAATAAAATTATCCTACATGACTTAGAAATGTGCATAAAAATCACCAGGAACTTTAACAAATGAACTATGATCCAACCACACCATGCAATTAACATTTGATTTATATTCTAGTTCTTAAATTGAAAAAGAGAACAGAGATACCTCTGGTTTTTCCCTCACCATGACACCTGGAATTTTCTCTTTCTAACCAAAAGAACAAGATGGAAAAGGCAAGCTGATAGACAATATGTAGGACGACATGATTCTTGGCTAAACAAAACATGCCGGTTCACATCAGCCTGAAAGGAGATGTCCATTGTGTGGTAAGGGTTTGCATACTTGGTGGTACGCTTTTAAAAAATATTTTCACTATTATGATGCTTATCAGTACCCATTTTTGGTTGTTATTAGCTAGTTTCCAGAATCTCATAGAAAATAGGTAAGTACTTAAATCATTAGCTCTCAAAATTTGATCTTCTTATAACACCTCATCCTTAAGACAGTCAAAGTCCAAAATGTCAAAACTATATTCATAATAATACTAGGAAGTTATTTGCTTTTTTCCCATTTACACTTTGGTGTCCGTAAACTTTTCCAGAGGATGTAAAATTTTGTGAATTAAAACAAAAAAGGAATAAAGAAAACCAGCTTTCTTATTTTAAGTAATATATAAAAATATTTGAAAACATAAAATAATATCATTATCCCAGTTCTTTTATTTTGTAAAATAAAGTCATTTTCAGTGGAAAATATTTCTTATGCTTATATTAATTTGATTTATTATTATCTTTACATCAGTTAATGAATTAATAATTCAATAACCAGTATTACTTTGCAATTTAATAATTATTGATATGTGTAATCCATATAAAAACCCTTTAGGAGACTCAAAATATTTTTATTATTCTGGTTCCTAAGAAACAATTTCTGAGGACAAAAAGCATGACAATAAATTATTAATTGATAATAATAATAATAAATCACCAATTTATGATTTGATATTATCAAAATGCATATAATGGCAAAATATCAGTAATATGTAAAACTCATTTATAAAGTGTTACACATGTAAGGGATCAGGAAAAACAGTGACAGTCAGGTCAAGCACAAGGATCCTGAATGCATCAGAAATATTATACATCAATAGATATAATAGGGTCCTGTATAACATGGCAGCTTGCTATGCCAGAGCATAGTAGGTAACTCAGCAATGGAGTTTGTAAGAAAGACAGAAGTCACATCTTATGCAACCTCATAATGGAAGTAACAGTTAATCTCTTTTGACACATTTTGTTGCTCAAAAGCAAGTCATTAGAACAGTTCAAATCTGGGTCCTGTATAGGTTGACAATATTGAATTATTTAGGGACTCACAAATTTTCAGTAATATCTTAGAGAATTTGTGTTATTTGCCTGTAATTGCAAAATAAATCATAATAAAATGAGCACATTAAGAAAATACATATTCATTATCTCATAGTTTCTGTGAGCCTGGAATCCAGAAAGGACCTAAATGTTTCAGGATCTCTCTTTAGCTGCAGTCAGATTGTAACCCCAGACTAGAGTCTCATATAGTAATCTACCTGGGAAGAAATCTATTTCAAAGTTCATGTGATTGCTGACAGAATTCAGTTCCTCAAGGACCAATGGGAAAATGGCCTTAGTTTCTACCTTCCTCTGAGCTGAGGAATGCCCCGTTCTTCACAGGGTCCTGTATAACATGGCAGCTTGCTATGCCAGAGTGGAGTAGGTAAGGCAGCAATGGAGTTTGTAAGAAAAACAGAAGTCACATCTTATGCAACCTCATAATAGAAGTAACAGTTAATCCCTTTTGACACATTTTGTTGCTTAAAAGCAACTAGGTCAGCCCAAATCTACTGGGCAGATGGCCATTCTAGCTGGTATAAATTCCAGGAAGCTGGAATCATTGAAGTTCAGCTTCTGTTTGTTTGTTTTTGTTGGTTAATTTGTTTCCTATTGCTGGGTCTGTAACCCAGGGTCTCATGCATTCTAGTCAAGCAGTCTACCATGGAGGTACACCCTTTGTCTAAGGGTCAACCTAAATCTGGTCTAATATACCATGCTTACAGGAAGACTGTCACACTTAGAAGAAACAAAGTGGGCTGATCAGAAAAAGAATGTTTCACTCCGGAGTTTTGTCTTCATGACAGGCTCTATGATATGAGTTGGGATGAAAAAGTAACTACAGATTACCTCCTGTTTAGAATAAATTTGAATTTCTTGCAACAGGGCAATAAGCAAATATTTTCCGTGAGTAATGGGTACATTGAAGAATAGTGCATCAGGTTTACTAAGATCATTTTTTAGGCAACAATAGAGTAACTCCTGGAGGACTGGGAAGCATCGGTAAGAATAAAAAAAGGATCTTTTAGAAAATGAAAACTGTCTGAAGGGACTCATGGACATATAAAATACCTTGAAACTGGGCAATTGTAGGTCACATGGCTAAATCATGAATGGAATTTAAAAGTCAGGAAGAGTCAGATTATAAAATCATGTGTTTTCAAAAGAAGTCATTTTTCTGGAAAGTTATTTAAAACATAATCTTTATATATGGTAAGTTGTAATCTTTAGTATTATATGGACATTGATGGGATTAAACAATTAGGGAAGTTTGGACTACTATTAACATATACATTGAAGATCTATTCTAATTATCCTTTAAGAGGCTTCAAAGATTTAAAGAAAGGACATAGTATTGAGAAATGAACAATCATAAAAGAAAGATATTCAGAAGGCAATCTGGTAATTGATGATTCCTTTTAGTCTGAGATGGTGATGGAGCAAGAACCATGCAGATAGGTTTTCCCTCCTCAACACCAGGTTTAATGTGCATTCCATTCATGTGCGGCCTTTGTTAAAATCTGATTTTACAGGTATGGAGTAGAGACTGATATTCTGCCTTTGTAATAAGATCCCAGGTGATGTTCATACTGCTAATCAACAAATTTCTACTTTGAGTAACACAAGACTTAAAAGCTAAAAGTTTTCATCATTAGAAAATGGCAGGAAAGATTAAGAGAAAGCACACAGGGGGCAGACACACTCACACACATGCACCGCATAATTATAATGTGAAGGCCACAGTGTGAGCAAAGGGATATAAGGACTATGTAAACTAAAGTAACCAAAATAGTTTCAGCACCATAATGAAAAAACGAATAACCAGGACAGGAGCAGACTTCATGGATCAGCTACGTCTTTTATTCAGCAGGGGAGTCAGGCACTAGAGGGGCTCACTTTCTTGGTAGAAATTGGCCCCCAGTTACAGAAGTGATCTGGATTTTTATAGGTTACACTGAGAGATGACTTAATCACTTTAACAGAATTTGTCAGTTTGGGCATCCAGGAAACAGGCTGTGAGAATTTGAAACTTGAGTGTACTGGGCAAGGATGGAGGATCCAGAGTTCAGGCTCATGCTTATCTTTTCCTCCAGGATCTATTCTCACTGGGAAAGAATTTACTGGGAAAGGGTCTATGTTTGTCCTCTTCCCAGGGACTGCCACTTTAGGACTTATGTTTGTCTCCTTCCCAGGGATTGTCTTGTCACTGGGACAGGATTTATTGGAAAAGGACCTCCTGGGTCACACTGTCTTGGGGGTTATCATTTTCTATATCCTTCAGTCTATAGCACCAAGACAAAAAGAGAACTTGATGGTGATAACTAAAATTATAGTTACCTACAACTGTCAAGGGAGAAACCTCAGGGATTCTTTATCCATTGTAGAATAATTTCTAAGCTAACTTCAACAATATGGTCTATTTTAGTATTTCTTAATTTTTTGATTCAAGAAAATAAATGCCCATTAACCTCTACAATTGAAAAGGAGCAGGTTAATTTTGGGAGACTTGTTGAAAGGAGAGAAATGTTATATATGGCAAATGGCACTCACACTCGAACATTTTCCATCTCTTCTCCTCACTTTCTATAGAACAGGGTTCATATCAAACATTAGAATAAAAGGAAAAGATGGGATGAATACAAGGAACGATTTAAACGTTTGTCCTCTGAAGAGAATGAAGAAAACTTTTTCTGAGCATGCCAATAAATATCACTATAATGCATGGACTTGTGCAGTGGAATCATGGGACTCAACTAGTAGAAGCTTGAATGTGCATGACTGTGTATGTATCCCCCTTCAGAACAAATACTCTTTGTTTTATCTAACCTACATGCTTTCATTTCCTGGAAGAACAACACTCTTCTGTGTGATTACTGATCTTTCTACCTACTCCAAATATGTTTTCCACATGATTTGCTATTTGTTGACTTGACTCCCTATTTACAGGACACAGTTGAACACAGGAAGTAGAGGAAGAATTTTCCTGAAAACCATTAAACAGAAGCAATATTTGTATTGGTTTTCGTTTCAATTTTTAATATTCCAGTTAAGAAAGTGCATTGGTGTGAGAGAATGGAATCAATTGTCAGAGCAAAGTAGGCATATAAAATGAGGGAAAAGTGTTGGAATTGGAATCTGTATTCTTTATGACCCTGGCACTCACTGGTTTTCCTGATCTCCAAGAGATAGGATCATCTAACATTCCACAAACTAGTAGGCATATGATCACTACCTCCTCTTCAGCGTTTATGCCCAGGTTGGTAAGAATACCCTTTGCAATGTAAAATACATGACAAATTTAGCCTCAAATAGCATTACTCAAAGTAAAATGCACAATAAGGAAGAAATGTATTTTCCAGCTGTATTTTTTTCTGGTCTTTGTCATAATCACTACTCTGTAAGGTTCAATAAAGTTCATTTTTATGTCAACCAAACTTTATTGATTCAGTTCAGCTTCAGGGGTTTGCACTGAAGTATCGCTCACCCTAAAAGAATGCTAATCAAGTCATCCTATGATATCTATATAACCTTGCAGTGAAAGGCATACCAGTGTAAAGGTGGGTGAATTACAGTCTATCTGATGCTTGATTTACTCTCCAGCTGTCTCCAGCAATGAAATATAGGAGCCAGGAACTAAAGGCTCGGTGGTTTTTAAACAGATTAGGAGTTATTTGGTGAAGAATGTAGATCGCTAGGGTAACATTGGGAATGGTCTGGGTTATTTTAAAAATTTTTGTTGTTGGTTTTTCAGTTTGTTTTTTTTTCTTTCTTTTTCCCCTAGGATTTGGTCAACATTTGAATATGTGTCTGAAAAAACTATGCAGGATGTTGATGAAATCACACATATTTTATCTTTATTTGCTAACTTAGGATATTGAGAAATATTTCATCAACGTTACTGTTTCTAAAATCAAAAAAAATTTATTAGTATAAGACAAGAGGAAAGGACGAGAATCAGGGGAGAGCCTATTTCTACATCTACCACCTCTACTTAATGTTTATTCATTGTTCACATCCCCCAAGGGACACATACTTAGAAGATTTACTAAAATGCTGAGATAGATAGCATGTTTCTGAAGGAGACTAATACTGTCAGATTATTATAAAAATAAATAAGCTTCCATTATCTACAGGACAAGTTCTAAAAATTTATCACTGACTTTAGTTTCTAACTTTTTTTTATAGAATTGCCTTCATGAAAAAAGGACTATTCAATCTACACCTTTAAACATATAATTTTATGTTTATTAATAAATTATAAATTTATGTTTATATTTATGTTTTTATGTTTTATGAACATTAGGGAAATAACATTATCTTTTTTACAATACAGGTGCTTAAACATTAGTCAATACGAAATCTAATATTTGTAATTTTCATGCTGCAAAAAATATATATATATTTCCTTTAAATGTATTGTGTGTGTGTGTACATGGTTATTTTATTAGGCGAAGTCAAAAGGAATAACTTTATGACCAATGGTTTAACCTAAAATCAACAACACTTTTATGTTGTCTGAACTGTCAATTTAGAATCAGTGTTTGTAATATTTCTACAAAGTTCCTCATCATATAAATGGAAAAACATGGAAATTGTGAATGCTTTTGAAAATAATGTAAAGGTCATGCCAGGGATATTTAATCATTAAATATTCAAAATTTGAGGTAAGTTCAACTTTTAACAGATTTGTGATTCTACGTATTTATTAGACAACATAACTTTTTGTATATAGAGCATTTGGAAATTGCTAAAGCTTGTGATTCAACCTTCAGCAAGAAAATAATAAAATGTATTTAATATTAATTTTAAAGTAAATCTGGGAAAAAATTTTAAGGTGAAGAAACAAATGATATTTTAAATTTTGATTCCTTTATAAATAAACAGAAATCTAACTTTGGATATGTTCAATGGTCTGCCGTCTACTCTGCCTTACTTCACGAACATTATTTCCTGAAGAAATCATCTCAAATTGTTTTCATAATGTATTTCCCTTTTAAAATTAACAACAAAATGATAACAAAACAGGTAAAATAATTCTGTTTGTGTACAATGAATCAAAATGCAGTCTACAAAAATAAAAAAAAAATCATGCTCCATGTTCAGAACATTTGCTATCTGAAGTCTAGTAATATGTTTCCTATTAAATGTCTAAAGATTCTTAAAAAAAGTTCACAAAAATTTTATTAAACTGTTTTCTTCATTTTCCTTTCCTATACACCACTGAATTTTTTACATTAGTAATTTTACCTCATAATTATTAAAATAGGCTTAATGACTCAGAGTTTATGTTTTGCTAACATATTCTCGTTTCTCATTACTTTTATTTAAAATAGTTTTGAATTTTAAGATATGTTTCTGTTTAAGATCAAGATTTTCCAAACACTTGTACAATATGTTTATATAAATATATTTCATTAATATTAGATTTTTCAGGGGGAGCGATTTTGCACATGCTAGTCAAGTGCTCTACTGCAGAGATATTAAAAAATTAATTAAAAATTATTAAAAAATTAATAATGGTCTTTTTTTAAATGGTCTTGGTCTTGATGCAGGAGTATATATAACTACTGATTAGTATATACTCTAATAACTGTTCTCTAACAAAAATTTATAGTAGTAAATAGTAGATCCTTGGCACTTTCAATCCATATAAACATTTTAGGGTTGATCAGTTTACATTCATTCTTGCCTAAATCAAACCTGCATGTTGGCAATTTGTGTTAATTGTTTTGATACTTATAGTGAAACAGTTTGTGGATACTTGTATAGGAACGATTTTACAAGTAGTAAAATGATTTTAAATTAATCTTAAAAATCTTCCCTTCAAATCTTTCCCATACAACAGAAAATTCCTCAGAAATCAAAATGATCAAAATATTGACATATGCAATAATGTGAATGATTCAGAAAGTAATTCTGCCAAGGGTAAGGATTGATGCAAAAGACCTCTTATACAAAAATTCATACTGATCTTTGATAGGAGAGATAAGATCAGTGATAATCTGGATTGCAAGGGAATATGAGATAACTTTGTGTTGTATGACTATCAATAATAGTCATGTCTTGATTCTGTTGATGATTTCATGTGTACATAGTTATTTTAAAATGATCAAATTGTACAGTTTAGCTGTATGTAGTTGATTTTATATCAGCTACACAGTAAAAGTAAACTGTTAAAAGTAAACAAAGAAAGAGATTTTAGCAGTGAGTCAAATTTGAGAAAGGAAATATATTTGTAGAAGGAGGGAAAAAACCTCTTGAATAGGAGATAAAATTAAATGTGTATTGGAGGTGGGGGCTTGCATCAATATTCTATTACCCAAATAAATTCAATGAGACATTTTAAACTGATTCTATCTGCAACCACTCTGGACAATACAGCCATTATTTTGCAAAGTCAATCAAAATGTCTTTGAAGCAGTTCTGAACTACTTCCTATCCAATGCAGATTTCTACTAGTAGAGTTTTATACATCACATCATTTTCTTTTCTTTTTTTTTTTTTTTTTGGAACTGGGGTTTGAACTCAGGGACACTCGGCCACTGAGCCACATCCCCAGCCCTATTTTGTATTTTATTTAGAGACAGGGTCTTACTGAGTTGCTTAGGGCCTCACTAAGTTGCTGAGGCTGGCTTTGAACTCGCGATCCTCCAGCCTCAGCCTCCCAAGTGTTGGGGTTACAGGCTTCCACCATTGCTCCCTGCACATCATTTTCTTTGTTCCATTGATGTAATATATAATGCACAAAAACTGGTCATAGAATGCTACAATTTTTCTTTGAAAATTTTGTGCATTTTAATGAATGGTCTAGTTTTCTTTGCATTTTATTAGGATTTGTTGAAATTCTTGAATTCTTATGCCATTTTTTTTCTTAAAACTTGGAGACTCTTTCATCTAATATTTCTTCATTTTTACTTGCTGTTTGTTTTATATTATTTATATTGATCTACACATGACTTAATTGATTTTCCTTCTGCCATCTAAACTCTGCTGTTGAACCATCTAAAAATTATTTTAATTATTTTATTTCTCAGCTCTAGCATTTCTAATTATATGCTAATTATATTTTGTGGTTTCCTTAGCTACATTAAAATGAAGCAAACTCTGTTAAGAGTACTAGGTCACATATTCTCTCATTTTTTAATATATTTTGCTTTGGTATTTAGGAATTAGTGTTGTTGATGGTTAACTTATGATTTAACTTGACTAGGCCAAGGGATGCCTAGATAGTTTGTGAAAAATTATTTTTGGTCAGTTTGTGAGGGTGTTTATAGAAAAGATTAACATTTGAATCAGTAGATACAATAAGGAATAAATTTCCAATTGATGTGCTACTAGCTGCAAAATACAATTTTCATTACTAAACGTTGGAGAGGGGAGAAGAGACTGGAACATACTTAAGGAAGAGGTTTACAATTTTGCTATGCTTATCAGAGAAAATAGTGGTGGTCCTGAGCAAATATTTTTCTACTATTATTTATGGCATTGAAACAGTTATTTTAAAAAATGTACTCAATTTTATATGCATTTTTATTATTCAGAGATTGTCTGATTTCCTCATTCTACCATTATTAGAAATAGAAATATCGTATATTTAAATTTGATGAATTGACCTTAAGTGTTTTTGTCACATATAGACATACATACACGTACACACACACAGACACTCTTAACCCTGGATTGTGGTAAACATTTCACAGTGCATACTTACATGAAATCAACATGTTCTGCACCTCAAACCTACATAATTTCCCTTGTAAATTGCAACTTTAAAAAGAAGAAACATTCCTTTAATTCACTCTTAATATTTAAAATGTCATGAATATTGCCAAAATGATACTTGTTCCTTTTAAAACTGCTAACCATCCAACTATCTCTAATTTCTTTTCTATAATGTTTAAAGTAATGTTTAAAGTAATCTGTAGCTGATATCTATGAAGGAAGTACAATACTCTTTGGAATATTACCCCACAAAACATAACATATTCAAGGTTTTCCATGGAAAATATGAATGATAATACAAAATTTAGAACTAATCACAATTATTAGAGATTTCCAAAAAACAGGAATGCTAAATAAAACAAGCTTTTGCGTTTGATGTAAAATTTAACATACTTGACTTCAGTGTGTTGGAAACTGGATTC
Organism: Glaucomys volans; assembly: GCA_020662805.1. Classification (NCBI taxonomy): domain Eukaryota; kingdom Metazoa; phylum Chordata; class Mammalia; order Rodentia; family Sciuridae; genus Glaucomys; species Glaucomys volans. Next base: position 291,628 of record JAJEJO010003870.1, read on the forward strand.
CCTATGTGGTCCTATTTTGAACATTCATCAAAGGATTGCATTGCTACCATTACAACATGATAATTTAGATGAGACAATGACAAGTATTTAACTGTCTCCAAATGATTACTCATTCTTATTTTGAGAGGCAAATTTCTATTCACCAAGATATTTTCACAGCTATGAAAATATTTCTGGGGTTTTCAAGGAAGATAGCAGATATTTATCTATGTTCACCACATAATTAGTGATTCTGTAATGAACGAATATATCCAAAAATGAAAGATAACATGGGGAAGTATAATCAATCTAAGGAAATTTGAATATGTTTTGGTAGTGACAGTGACTTTGTATTGAAAAATAATGGGTTGGGCCAAGGTCAGAGGAAAACATATATATCAGTAATTTTGTGATTCTACATTTACAGTTAAGTCAATTTACCTTCAGAAATAGTTGCTTAAAAATGTATTCTCCAATGTTTGTTTCCATTCACATTTCCTTTGTATCTAATTATTTTCTAGTTATATGTTGGTTTACTTCATAGTAAAACAGGTAGATTTCTACTCTCATTCCAGGGTGTACAATCCATCCTATATATCGTATTTCAAGTTCAAAGCAACAAAATGCAAATAACCCACAATCTTTTGAAGTTGAACATTTCATAACAGTATCTAATTAATTGCAATAGTTTTTTAAAAAAGTACTCATTTCTAATATTATTAACTTTGAGGAAATATACTGATATCTAGACACCTGAATCAATTCATTCTTCAAATCCACATAATTCTTAACTGATGTTATAGTCACATTTTAAGGATATGTAATACCACTAATGATGTTTAAAGAATGTAAGTTTTTATTATTTAATCCATAATGTTTAAATTAAATAAACTTGATTCAGTCTGTTTCCAACATAACCTTTCACTTCTTTTTAATTTTTTTTTTTTTTCATTTTTGTTTTGTTTTCTTTTGGCTTTGGTAGTGGAGATTGAACTCAGGTGCACATGAGCAAAGCCACATACCCAGTCGTATTTTGTATTTTATTTAGAGACTGAATTGCTTAGTGCCTTGTCTTGCTGAGGCTGGCTTTGAACTAGTTATCCTCTTGTCTCAGCCTCCCAAGTTGCTATGATTACAGGTGTACACCACCACGCCTGGCTCTTTCCTTCTTTCTATCTTAAGCTCATACACGTTCCTTCCAATAGGTTTTTTTAATTTATTTATTTTGATTCACTGTACACAAATGGGGTGCCCTTGAGTGTGAATCCATGGAGAAAATGAGTGATAACTCAAAATTTAGAAATAATCACAATAGTAGAGAGAAATATTTCCTAAAAGGTGTAATGCTAAATAAAACAAGCTTGTACACTTGTGAAATGTAACATGCTGATACTATTACCTTTTACATATTTTTTTTTTAAAGTACAAAAAAAAATACAGACTAAATTTGTTAAACTCATTGACATCTACCAGCAGATTTTTGTGGTTAGTGATTTTGACAAAAGACCTTTAAAACTGAGTAAACTCATGCTTGGCTTCCTTTTAACCTTTGGAATTCAGGTGTTTTCCCTTTATAGATGTTCCAATTAGTTTTCAAAATTACATCTTGGCATGTAAAATTATTTTTAAAAAACTTCAAGTCCTAGACATAGAATATTAATATGCAAACATCTGCTTCATATAATTCTCCAAATATAAAATAATCTTGGCTGGTGTTCTTAGATTATTAATCCTTTAAAATTAATGTTCCACAAACTTATCATACAATGTCCTCTCATACTGGACAATCATGGCAATGAAAAAGTTTCTATCTATGTCCATTTGCTATTTAAAATGAAACTCCTCTGATGATTTTCTCTGGCTTATGTGCTTTGTGATTTCAATTTTTTTTAAATAAATTGTTTCATATTATGAGTAACATATATTATGTAATCAACTTACAAATCCTTTTTAAAATTTAATAATTTTTGAAAACATTGACATGTATTTATTTTTTTTTAATTTTTTATTTACTTATTGATTCATTGAACACAAATGGAGTACAACTATTGTTTCACTGGTTGTACACAAAGTAGAGTCACAGCATCTGTGTGTTCATGCATGTACACAGGGTAATGTTATCGCTAAGTTGCTGAGGCTAGCTTTGAACTCGCGATTCTCCTGACTCAGCCTCCCAAGTCGCTTGGATTACAGGTGGGCGCCACCACACCTGGATAATAGGTGTGCGCCACCATGCCTGGCTTCAATTTTTTCTTTTTTTGAATTTTCTTTCCATTTTATTCTTTCCAAGTTTAATTCACATTTCTTCATGTCATACAAGGTTATAGATAATCAGAGACACAGATAGCAATTGCATGAATATTAGTGTTAAGCCAGTAACACTCTGGCCAAAGGAATGTCAAGACCTTAAATAAACTCTCTCTAGACACAGGGAGGTACACTGGGCATTTTATGAAATCAAATTCATATAGATATAATCTGCATACAATGGAATGCCTGTTTTTTGTTCAAATTTCACAAATGCTTATTACTAATGCAACTGCCACCTTGATCAAAATATGGAGTATTTCAGTCTCTTTAAAATTTCTCTCATGTTCATGGTCAGTCAACCCTGAAGAAGCAAACAGTATTCTGAAACAAACCATGTTCACTTTGTCTTGCCTGTTCTAGAACTTCAAAAATAGGAGCAATATATATGTGTGGTTTTGTGTTTGACTTCTTTGGCAAAACAAAATGGTTTTTGAGATTCAACCATGTTGTGTGTATCAGTATTTTATTTACCTTATTGCTGCATAAAATTGTATGGTATGAATATCCTACCATTTGTTCTTTATTTTTTTAAATTTATTTAATTTTGATTCATTGTACACAAAGAGAGTACAGCTACTGCTTCTCTGGTCGTACACAAAGTAGAGTCACTCCCTTTGTGCATTCATACATGTACACAGGGCAACAATGTCTGTCTCATTCTGTTATTAGTCTTACCCCCCCACTTAACCCCAACCCTCCCTTCCCTCTATGCTATCTCTCCTTCCTTCATTCTTGCCTCCCTTCCACCCTGCATCAGAGAGATCATTCGGCCTTTGGATTTTTGGGATTGGCTAATCTCACTTAGCATAAAAGTCTCCAGCATCATCCATTTACCTGCAAATGCAATAATTTTATTCTTCTTATGGCTGAGTAATATTCCATTATGTAAATATACCACAGTCTCTTTATCCATTCATCTATTGAAGGGCATGTAGGTTAGTTCCACAATCTAGCTATTGTGGATTGAGCAGCTATGAACATTGATGTGGCTGCATCACTGTAGTAATCTGATTTTAAGTCCTTTGGGTATAGGCCCAAGAAGTGGGATAGCTGGGTCAAATAGTGGATCCATTCCAAGTTTTCGAAGGAATCTCCACAATGCTTTCCAGAGTGACTGCACCAATTTATAATTCCACCAGCAATGTATGAATGTACCCTTTCCCCCACATCCTTGCCAACACCTGTTGTTGCCTGTATTCTTAATAAAAGACATTCTAATTGGTGTAAGATGAAATCTTAAGGTGGTTTTGATTTGCATTTCTCTTATAACTAGGGATGTTGAACATTTCATAAATCTGTTGATTGCTTGTAGATCTTCTTCTGTAAAGTGTCTGTTCATTTTCTTGGCCCATCTATTTATTGGATTATTAGTGTTCTTGGTGTAAAGATTTTTGAGTACTTTGTAGATTCTGGAGATTAGTGCTCTATCTGAAGTGTGTGTGGCAAAGATTTTCTCCCACTCTGAAGGTTCTTCACATTGCTGATTGTTTCCTGTGCTGAGAAAAAGCTTTTTAGTTTGAGTCTATCCCAATCATTGATTCCTGCTTTTATTTCTTGCGCTTTGGGAGTCATGTTAAGGAAATCTGCTCCTAGGACAACATGATGGAGACTTGGACCTATTTTCTCTTCTATTAGGTGCAGGGTCTGTTCTAATTTCTAGGTCCTTGATCCATTTTGAGTTGAGTTTTGTACAGGGTGAGAGATATGGATTTAGTTTCATTTGGATGCATATGGATTTCCAATTTTCCCAGCACCACTTGTTGAAGAGGCCATCTTTTCTCCATTGTATGTTTTTGGCTACTTTGTCAAGTATGAGATACCAGTATTTATGTGGGTTTGTCTCTGTGTCCTCTATTCTGTACTATTGATCTACCTGTCCATTTTGGTGCCAATACCATGCTGTTTTTGTTACCATTGCTCTGTAATATAGTTGAAGGTCTGGTATTGTGATACCCCTTGCTTCACTCTTTTTGCTAAGAATTGCTTTAGCTATTCTGGGTCTCTTATTCCTCCAAATAAATTTCATGATTGCTTGCTCTATTTCTATGGGGTTTGTCATTGGGATTTTGATTGGAATTGCATTGAATTTGTATAGTGCTTTTGGTAGTAGGGCCATTTTTACAATATTAATTCTGCCTATCCAAGAACATGGGAGATCTTTCCGTCTTCTCAGATTTTATTTAATTTCTTTCTTTAGTGTTCTGTAGTTCTCATTGTAGAGGTCTTTCACCTCTTTTGTTAGATTGATTCCCAAATATTTTTTTGAGGCTATTGTGAATGGTATAGTTTTCCTAATTTCTCTCTCAGAGGATGCATCACTTTCAAACAAAAATGCATTAGATTTATGAGCATTAATTTTATATCCTGCTACTTCAATGAATTTAATCATGAGTTCCAGAAGTTTTTTGGTGGAATTTTTAGGGTCTTCTAAATAGAGAATCATGTCATCAGCAAATAGGGATAGTTTGAGCTCTTCTTTTCCTATTCGTATTCCTCTAATTTCTTTGGTCTGTCTAATTGTTCTGGCTAGAGTTTCAAGGACGATGTTGAATAGTAGTGGAGAAAGTGGGCATCCCTGCCTTGTTCCAGTTCTCAGGGGGAATGTTTTCAATTTTTCTCCATTTAGAATGATGTTAGCTGTGGGCTTAGCATAGATAGCCTTTACAATGGTAAGGAAAGTTCCTACTATCTCTATTTTTTCTAGTGGTTTTAGCATGAAGGAGTGCTCTATTTCATCAAATGCTTTTTCTGCACCTATTGAAATAATCATGTGGTTCTTGACTTTAAGTCTGTTGATGTGGTGAATTACATTTATTGATTTCCGGATGTTGAACCATCCTTACATCCTGGGGATGAAACCCACTTGATCATGTTGCACTATCTTTTTAATATGCTTTTTTATGTGATTTGCTAAAATTTTGTTAAGAATTTTTGCATCTATGTTCATTATGGATATTGGTCTGAAATTTTCTTTCCTCAATGTGTCCTTCTCTGGTTTGGTATCAGGGTGATATTAGCTTCATAGAATGAGTTTGGAAGGGTTCCCTCCTCCTCTATTTCATGAAATACTTTGAGGACTGTTGGAATGAGCTCTTCTTTGAGCTCATTGTAGAACTCAATGAGAGTAGAACTCAGCTGTGAATCCATCTTGTCCTGGACTTTTCTTTGTTAGTAGGCTTTTGATGACTTCTTCTAGTTCATTGCTTGAAATTGAACTATTTAAGTTGTGTTTGTCCTCCAGATTCAGTTTGGGTGGCTCATATTGCCTCTAGGAACCTGTTGATGTCTTCGAGGTTTTCTATTTTGTTGGAGTATAGGTTTTCAAAATAACTTCTAATGGTATTTTGTATATCAATAGTGTCTGCTGTAATATTTCCATTTCCACCACAAATTTTTGTAATTTGGAGTTTCTGTTTCCTTCTCTTGATTAGTGTGGCCATTTACATTCAGGGTTATTATTGTGATACGACTTGAATTCTCGGTCATTTTGACTTATTTTTGGATTTTAATCTAGCTTGCTTTTTCCTTTAATTTGCTGCTCCTTTAGGGTAATTCCTCCCTTTGCTGACTTACATTGTTGTTTCTCATTTCTGCCTCTTGGAATATTTTGCTGAGGATTTTCTGTAGGGCAGGCTTTCTATTTGTGAATTCTTTTAGCTTATGTTTATCATGGAATGATTTCATTTCATCTTCAAATCTGAAGGTAAGTTTTGCTGGGTGTAAGATTCTTGGTTGGCGTCCATTTTATTTCAGTGCTTGGAATATGTTGCTCCAGGACCTTATTGCTTTTAGGTTCTGGGCTGAGAATCTGGTGATAATTGTATTGGTTTCCCCTTGTATGTTATCTGATGTTTTTCTCTTGCAGCCTTTAAAATTCTACCTTTGTTTTATATATTAGGTATTTTCATTATAATGTGCCTGGTTGTGGATCTGTTGCGATTTTGTGCATTTGGTGTCCTATAAACCTCTTGAGTTTGATTTTCCATTTCCTTCATCAGCTTTGGGAAATTTTCTGATATTATTTCATTGAACAGATTATTCATTCCTTTGGTTTGTGTCTCTGTGCCTTCCTCAATCCCAATAACTTTTAAATTTGGTCTTTTCATGATGTCCCATAATTCTTGGAGGTTCTGTTTATGATTTCTTACCATCTTTTCTGTCTGGCCGAGTTTGTTTTCAAGATTAAATATTTTGTCTTCATTGTCTGAGGTTCTGTCTTCCAAGTGATTTAGCCTTTTGGTAAAGCTTTCTAATGAGTTTTTAATTTGGTTTAGTATATCCTTCATTTCAAGGATTTCTGTTTGTTTGTTTGTTTGTTTGTTTTCAGAATCTCTCTTTATTGAAATGATCTTTTGCTTCCTGCAGTTGCTCTTTTAGCATTGCCTGCATTTGCTCTCTTGACTCCTCGTTGGCTTCTCAGATCATTTTAATTATGTACAACTCCCTTTCTGACAATGCTTCTGCAATGTTGTCATTGGGTTCTTTTGTTATAGTATCTGGGTTTGTTTAGGACATTTTCTTCTCATGTTTTCTCATGTTGCTAGTGTATCTTTCCTTCTAGTAGTGCAAATCCTAGGTATTGCAGTTTCCCCTTAAAGACTTATAGGGTTCCTGCCTATTCTCAATACCTTCCCTTGAATTTAGAGATCAATATTAGCAGCACACCATATGAACAATATGTGTCCTTAATCTAAATAGTCCCTATTGAGATATTAACAGTGTTGTCTTAATAAGCAGAGATGAGTTCAAATTATTATCTACAGCATAACCAGTAAGTTTGGAATAAGGACAATGTTGGACAAGGAGGATGAGGAGGCCTATAGGACAAAACACTAATGAGATAAGAAGTGAGTCTATAGATATACTATGTCATATTAATAGTGGAAGTGGAATGAAAAGAAATAGGTTGTTAGCATGAGAAAAAAGAGATTCTCCAAGGAAACGGATATATGAGGAAGATAGAGTGATAAGAATATTAATAAAAGAAAAAAGTAGGAATATAGGAATATACTAGAAATATATTCCTAGTATATTAGGAATAGTCATAGTAATACAGCTAATTTTAAAACTTTCTGCGATAAACATATACTGTATAGTTAAAACCTCTGATTTTTCAATGGCCTGATGTTTGAGAGGTGCTTGATCAAGCGGTGACCCAAGGGTGCTGTCACACTACCTCCAGGTTGGGAATGATCAATGCTTCTGGGCAGAGACGACCTAGTGTTGATAGATGATCCGTCCCAGCACAGGCACGAGACTCCTGGCCAGGGTGTGGGCCTGGGCACTAGACCAAGTTGGGGAGGGGGCGCAGACCTGTGCTCAGTGATGGGAACACTGGACTTGATGGCCCAGCCACACCTGTGCTCCGCGCTGGGGACTCAGGCCACTGCAGGTGGGTGTTCTCTCCAGGAGACACTGTAAAATGGCACCAGAAGTCCCGAGCTCTGAGTTGGGGACTCAGGCAACCACAGGCAGTTGTTCTCTCCTGGAGACGTTGTAAAATGGCACCCTCAATTGTTTTTTTTTTTTATGAAACATGAGAAATCACACTTTTGGATTTTTTCCTTTATATTGATTCACAAACTTTGCCTTTTGTGTATGCACACGTATTACAAAATTATTTTTGATAGAAATGATAGAGAAAAGCAAGATATAGGAATGTCTATTCATTAGTAGACAGGAAATTTTGTCTAATTATGAAATTACTTAGTACAGTACAAACAAGTGAAGATTCAGTCCTTTGTCCATTACAATTTTTAAATGTCAAAAAAATAATCGTATAGCCTAAAATGTTCATATAAATAAATCATGTATACATACAGTTGAACAGTTATTTCTATAACTCTGGATTGCTTCACTTCATAATCTGGAATGCTATATTATTATGAACAGCTTTGATTTTGATAATTTCAATTTCCTTTTTGTTTTTAATTTTGTAAATTTTCATTTTAGTCAATAGTATCAGAAAATACAAGGAGAAAGTAAATTTATCCACACTGAGGAAGTGACAAGTAGGTAATTTAAATCAAGATTTCTTGCTGGCATCCAAGTTAAAAAAGGAATTAACACAAATTAAATCTTTACTTCCTACAGTTACACAAAGTATTTTTCCAACTGTTGCATTTTCATTATCTTAACTGATATTTTCTTTTTTAACATTAAAAAAGGGCCATCTGATGAGCAGATAATTGATGAATGGAATATTAATAATACATTTAAGAGGAGTCAAGTGTTGTTTGGAATTTTTATTTATTTCAATTAATATGCTTCTGCAGGACTCAGTGGTGCATGCCTGTAATCCCAGTGGCTCAGGAGACTGAAACAGGAGGATCTCAAGTTCAAAATCAGTCTCAGCAAAGGCAAGGCACTCAGCAACTTGGTGAGAACCTGTCTCTAAATAAAATATCAAATAGGACTGGGGTGTGTCTCAGTGGTCAAGTGCCCCTTAATTCAATCCTGGTACCAACCTCCCCAAAAAATGAAATTCAATTAACACATTTCTGATTAGAAAATATACTTAATTTCTGGTAATCCATTTGATTCCATTTTTTTAACATTAAAATAAAAGAAGATATCCAGATGTGATGACACATGCCTGTAATACCCATGACTTGGGGGGCTGAGGCAGGAGGAACACAATCTCAAGGTCAGCCTCAGCAATTTAGCGAGGACCTGGCTCAAAAAAAAAAAGTGTATATATATATATATATACTTTATATATATATATATATGTATATATATCGTTCAGTGGTCAAGCACCCCTGGGTTCAATCTCCAGTACCAAAAATAAATATAAATTCAATTCAATTTAAAATAAATGAATAAATAAATGGGACAAGATAAATTTGTGTTTATGCTCAAATGCTAAGAGAAGTTTATTGACAATGCACAGTAAAATGTCTCTAAAAAACAAAAGGAAAGAAGATTATGTATCCTCAATTAAATTACTTCAGATGTAGACTTGTAAAACACATTTGACTACCATTTATTTGCTAGCAATTGTGTTTTTTGGAAAGAGAGTAAATGTAATCCATTTAACAATAAATAACTCATACTAAAAGCTTTTTAAATTTTACCAAATTAAATCTAACATTCTTTATCTTCTTTGAAAAACTATAACACTAACACAAAATAAGGCACTTTTTTTTTTTAACTTACAAATGTTTCTAGTATTTTCAAGTTCAAAACAACTAATCACATAACTTCACAATCAATCTAGGAGTCAATCCATGTCATACAGCATAGATTGTGTATTAAAGAAGCTGTTGAGTCAATTCGTCAAGAGATTTTTAAAAGTGTACTACTCTTCATATGTTATTGTAGGAGAGGCAAAGGAAAATAGGTCTTGGCTTCCTTTCAAAGAAAAATATTGACTCAGCATTTGATGGAGATTGTTAGTATTATTGATGCTTAATACGTTTTCAATCATGAGAAATGTAAGCAGTATTTCAATGGAGAAAATGTCAGGAGGAACTGAAAACTGAGTCTCTCTATTGATATTTACATCTAGGACAATAAGAATGAAAAATACACGTAAGAGCACAGGTAGATGCTAGAATGCTACTTAGTGATTTTTCTATATTTTCATCTTTTTTTATACCAATCGTACATTTGATTCTTTGTGTCTTAAAAAATTTTTAAAGTTCCAGTAATATTCGGAACTAGTTACTTTAAAAACTTCTTGATGCAAACAAATAAAAATCAATATATTCTTTAAAGGGTAATTTAGGACCAGGGGTTTAGATGAATAATAACGTATTTGCCTAGCATGTGCAAGGTGTAAGGTTTGATTCTCAATATTGCAAGAACTAATAAACAGTACCAGAGTTATTTTTAAAAAATACATAATATTGCAAGGAAGTATGAGAAATTCTTAGCTACAAATATATAGACATGTTAATATCTATCCAAAGTTGCTGCTATAAAAAGATTACCTATCATGGTATCACAATGGGAAGAATTTTCATGATTGTGTTGGTAGCAATAAATGAGATATAAGGCCAACTTCTCAAAAACACAACGTTGATGCAAACTTTCAATAAAATATAATCTATTAGGAGAAAAAAAACCCACATCTATATAAATTTGACTTTAAAATTCACACTACTTGGCACATGGAAAGAACCTTGATAAGATAAATAGTAAAACATTCCAGTTTGTTCACAATCTTTTTCATTAGAGTAAAATAAGTCTCCCTCTGAAGAAATAATTTCTAAAACATATGTGTTATAATTTTCCCTGACGAAGTTCAAGTAAGTATCTTTGCAAATAAACAAAAACAATATTATTCATATAACATTAACAAGTACTTGAGCACTTTCTAGAAACTCTTCTACATTTTAGGCATACATACTATAATAACAAAACAAAGATACAATAATACCCCTTGTAGTCATGGAATGTATATTCAGTGAGGAAAAAAAAACAGAAAATCCAATACATAAGTGTTTGTATGCTGTGTTTATTTGTAAGAACTGTAAATGCTACTGACCTTTTAGCTTCTTGTTTATGTCAGTAGTAATCAATGGAGTTCAGTAGTACCCAACCCAAGTTTCAGGTATCCACTGGTGGTCCTGCAACATATTGGATAAGGAGGGACTACTGTATTCCAGTGTCCCCCCGTAGGTCCTTTCTCCCTTCACAGTTCTGAGCCCCTGTATACAATGACTGTAGCAGCACTTTCACACTCCAGGAGGGGTCTAGCAAAAGATCCCCTAGGAGTCTGGCTTGTTAAGGAAACAGCCAGGGCTTGTGAGCCTCAAAGTTCTGGAACAATATCCATCTTTCAACTTGTCCTTTCTAGCCTAGGAGTATCTCACCTATTATTGCTATGGCAGCAGATTTCTGCATCCCCCAATAACTTTTCTAAAAATGTGTCTCATAATCAAAAATAAATAAAGGACCAATGGTACTGTTGGGTGCAGAAATTGGTTTTCAAAAAATCAATTTATAAATGTATTTATGAAAGAAATATTTTTCACTCAATAACTCACTGGTTTAAGTCAGAGACTGTTTCCAGATAAGATGTCAATTTTATTCCTGTATATATAATGAAAAACATCTGATATCCTAGACAAAAAGCATAAATAAAGAAGTAAATAAATAAATACAATAAAAAAGTGAAAAACCTTAGATAATTGTGGTGGAAAATGTAATTTGGCAACCCTTCCACCCACAAAATTATCATGCTCTTCTTCCTGAAGCTTGTGAATATGTTCCTTATATGACAAAAGGAATTTTGTAGATGTGATTAAATTGAAGAAACTTCAGAGAGGGAGATTTTCCCATATTTCCTAGGTGTGCCCATTTTAATCATGAGGCCTTAAAACCTGTGAACCTTTCCCAGCTGGGATCAGAGAGACATGTGATTAAGAAGGAAAAAGTTCAACTTTGCTGGCTTTGAAGATGAACAAAAGGGTCCATGAGCCACGGAATGTGGGTGACCTCTAGAAGCGGTTAAAGGCAAAGGAATAGGTTCCAAAAGCCCCCAGAAAGTAATGTGGTTCTGCCAACACTTTTGTTTTGATCAATGCAAACAATTTCGGAGTTCTGACTTACAAAAAACAACTCACTGAATTAGTAATAACTTGTACATTATCAGTAGAAAACCAATAAATGATGGGACCAATGATAATAAAAATAAAATGAATACAGATTGCATTAACTTATTAGCAGTTTATGTAATATAGATGGCACCTAACAAGATGGTTTGACTTAAGATACATTTACTTTACATTGGTACAAAAGTAACATGCATTTAGATTAACATCCAACTAGAGTTGGAATATTGAATTTAATATTTTCTCTAACTACTGATGTACTCTATAATAGTTTTTTTGTTTTTGTTTTTTGGTACCAGGGATTTAACCCAAGTACACTTAACCACTGAGAGACATCCTCAGATCTTTTTATTTTATTTTATTTTATTTTGAAACAAGGTCTCACTGTGTTGTTCATACCCTTGCTCAGTTGTTCCAACTGGCTTAGAACCTGTGATTCTCCTGGTTCAGATTCCAGAGTTGCTGGGATTACAGGTGCAGGCACCATGTCCATCACCATACAACATTTTATCATAGTGCTGTCCAATAGCAATGAGCCACAGCTCCAAGTCAATCATGTGATCACTAAAATAAACAACTGGTGCTTCACAATGTAATGCTGCTAAGCTTTGACGTTCCATGCATGTACAAAATTCAGTTTCAACTTATAATATTTTTAAATTATAATGGGTATATTAGGATGTAACATCATTGTTAATAGAGGAACATCTATAGTATTGAAATTACAGAAAACTGATTTCTTCATTAAGCTTCAGGTTTTTTTCCACATTATGACTTTCATTTTCTGACAGCATAAAATTTGAAAAAATATAATATTTTAATATCACTCCATCTATATTACAATATGAGATAATGCTCAAATATTTCCAGCATATAGAGAATATTTTGCAAAATTTTTCATTGGTCAAAACGTCAGTTTTCATTATTGTTATTTTAAAGAGTAACTAGAAAGAGGCAAGTAAATGAAAATCCATCACAGATAATAAGGTTATTAATACTTTATCTTTTAAAATGACACTTTCCAACGTATATCTCAAGAAATTTGTACCTATTTACATTTTCCACCAGCCATTATCACTGCCAGCTGCTTCATACTTTGATGCTAATTGATATCTTTGATTTTTTTAAACTTTGCTAATCTGGCAAATTCAAGAAAAACATTAAGTGCAATTTTTTCAATTTGGCTGATATTGGCCATTTTTAAGTTTAATTATTAATTATTTGAAGAGAAAGTTTTAAATTGCTTTATAAATAGGTAATTCAATCCATATAAAAGATTGTAAAGACCATATTCCTCATAAGTCATGGTTGCAACATGTAAAACTGTCATAGACGGACATGAAATATATTAGTGCAAAAATCTTCTTAATAACTCAGCAATTTCAAAATACTGCATTAACAAAAAGGTATGTGAAAATTGAGGAAAAAGTTTACAAAATGAAAAAGATGTTTCACACAAGTTGAACATGAAAACAATACAATTTTGGAGAACTGGAATTTGCAGAGGTTTACATAATATGTTTATTAATAATGATTATATGTAATTTATAGATGTATAAATTGTAAAATTTTAAATGTTTCCTGATATAAGTTTTTGCAAAAATATAGAAAAATCTAAGAAACATGAATGAATAATTGTTTAATTTTTTTTAAAGATTTAGGCAGTGACTTACAATGAAATTTCGACATAAACTCTAACTTTACTAATGCTTGAGCAGTCCATGTTTCCTATTGATCATATGCTTTTCTCTCTACATGGGTTTGCTTAAGACAAGCAGAAATGTTTGCTTCATTTAACATTCTTCTCATGAACAAGCTCTGAAACTATAATTACAGAAACCTTTTTCACATGATTATACAAGATCCATAGGAAAATATAAATAAGCAAAAAAGCAATCGAGATACAGTCATTAACACAGTAATGATAAACTGTAATTTTCTTAACTTTCAGATTTCTTTGCATTGTGAATGACTAGTGACATAGTATGATTATAGTTATTCACTGTCATACATGGAAAGATTATTTAATTAAGCTATCTTCTACATTTTCACATGAATGAATTAAGAAAGATGTTATGACCAAATTCACAGCATTTCCCACAAGCTACTTAAATAAGTAAATAAATCAAAAATTATTTCCTAATCACACTAGAAACCATGAATAGCTTAAGAAAAGCCAAGCGGTAGTAATCACCTCCTTAGGCTAGCTATTTAATTCATCATGGTGTCAGTATGAAATGCAATCTCTGCAACAACTCTCAAAGAAAGAGCTTGTAAAACATGGCTGGTAATAGTCTACTTTTAGTAGAATCATGCAATAGGAGAAATTCACAATGTGTAATTGAAATATTTATGAAGTACTATTTGTGACTAAATGTGCATGATAGTTTAGGACAGAAAGCTATTTCTGAAGTCTTCAATGGAGGTGTCTGTTTGTTACTGTCAATACAGATATTGAATATGTATACTCAATGTAACAGCAAAATTTTATTTAAATTAGCTCCACCCTCCCAGTATAGGGTTTTCTTCAAAAATCACTGCAGTAAGATTAATATTAGGTATAAAATAGTTGGACAAGGTAACACATATCTAGCATACTCTCATCACATATAATCTTGAAATTGAGCATGCTAAAATGTTTTGTGAGATTTAGCAATTTTCCCTGTATGAGGAACTTTAAGAATTCATTACTATTAGCAATGAGGCAGGGATTATATTGATGTACTATGCACAAGTTTACTGTTCATTCAGAAAAAGTGAAGATGACCTTGAGGGAATATTTAAGAAAAATGATCAAACTGAGAATAAATATAAATGTTTACCATAGATTTTTGAAGATCCCATACAAGACAGACTCTGAAGTTATAGGGGAACTAAACATCTTCACACTTCTAATAAAATGTTAATTCACCAGAGAGATTATGAGATGAAAACATGCCACTGGTTCTATTATTCAAACCAAGTGGAAAAAACTACAAATGACAGGTGATAAAGACCTGTGATCTAAACAGAATTCTATCTTGTAAAAACATGGTATAACAACTCAGTAATTATTGACCTTGAAATGTAATAGGAATATATTTTTTAACTGAAAGTTCTATCTTAATTAGAATGTTTAGAACTATTTCAATACTTTTGAGTACAATCCGTAATGAATTACAGTTGATTCCACATCCAATTTGAAGGAATACAGACAAAAATTATAAATCTATGAACTACTTTGCTTTTGAAGCAATTAAGTCAGGTGTCTAATATAATCAAATAGTTAAAGCATTCCTAACCTGAAATTTCAAACTCCAAAATGCTCCAAAATGTGAATATTTTTGAACATCTACATGATACCACAGTGCAAATTCCACATGTGATCAGATGTGATGGGTCACAGTCAAAATGCAGGGTCCCCAAATTCTGTAAGGATTCTTCAAACTATAAGGTATACATGAAACATTAATAAACTTTGGGTTTAGAACTTTGTGTTTCTCTGAAATATTTCATTATGTATATACAAATATTGTAAAATATGAAAAGCTCTCAAATTCAAAATACTTTTGATCCCAAGCATTTGGAATAAGAGATATTTAACTTGTATATTTAAATTAAAGTCAAAATCATGATGATTCTCTGTGATATTAATTTAATGGTCACAAAAATAGTTTGTTTTATAATTTGAGAGTCATACTTGCAATAGGATATACGAAAATATTGTAACCATGAAAAGAAAACAATTATTTATGAAAAATGACCTATTTAGAAATGACTATACAGGAATAAAAGAAATGAACAGAATTTCTGATTTCTGTTGAAGATAGTGAACAAAACGTTATCTCTGACAAACATTGACTAGTCGTTATATACTCTAGTGTAGCAGTAATTGAATGCCCTGTAATCTATGCATGGTCCTGAATCAGGCACAACAATTACTTCCTCTAGGAACTCCTTGCAAGAGTTAAATTTTGGGCTCCACTCCATAAAAACAAACTCCTATTTTATTTTTCTTCTTTTACAAGTTTCACTTATTCTCGTGTGAATTAATCATCATAAACACCATCCTAGAAGCAAAGATTCTAGAGTAGTGGAACCGAAGATTCCATTAGCTTACTATTCAAAGTTTTGTAGCCAGTAAGAACAGGAAATAGAAGCTGTGAGAAAATATGGAATTGAAATTATTACTGACCAAAATTTTGATCAAATTTGCTTAAAAGTATTAATGAGATGTTGTTCCTAAGTTATTTTGTATGTAATCTAAATTATTTTCATACATGCTCTAATTGGTATAATGCCTTCCCACAGTATCTTAAATTTTTACAATGTGGAGCTTCATAACCATTTTTTCAATATTCTTACAAATGATTTATTATGTACTTCATAATTATGAAGTAATTATTACATTATAAGGGGTATACAAGTTATTCTTTAAGTATTCCATTTTCTTTTAAGCCCCATCTTTATTGGCAGAACAATATATTCTGAAATTTGTTTTCAATGTCTTCCATTTGTTTTTATTTTAGTTTTATGTACATAAAATAAATTTTATCTAGTAGCTTACAGAATGTTTGAGAAAGACAAAGAATCAGCCTTACAAGATATTTATTCAGGAACCATACCCAAAATTGCATCTCAGAAATGATTCCATAGGACACAACTGCCATTATTCGTGCAAATAGAACTTCTGTACTTTGACACTCTGGTGTTTGTTCAGATTTACACCTCCTCTCACCCTCCTCCAGAGGTCCTGGTAATTTGAAAATAGGCCTCTGTTTTCAGTCACTTTACTCATTTTAGCTATAGCAATCTTAAACACTTTATTCTCAGTAAAACATCTAAATAAGTATCCTATTGAAACACGAGGGAGAGGTTATTTAAAATGCTACAAAAATTTAGAGACAAAGTAAAAATGTTATCAAATTTCATGGCTTTCAAATTTGCAAAGCAGTTGACTGATGGCCACACAGCAGATAAACTGTGTGATGAAAACCAAAACATCATTTATTCCTTCTGTCAAAAATATCTCCTGAGCCCAGCTTGGTGGCCTGGTGGCTTGTGAGGCTGAGGCAGGAGGGTCATGACTTCGGGCCGGCCTCAGCAATTTAGCAAGGCCCCAAACAACTAAGAGAGACCCTGTCTCTAAATAGAACATAAAGTGGTGCTGGAATGTGACTCAGTGGTTGGGAGCCCAGAATTCAATCCTTGGGGGGAAAAAAAAGGAAAATGAGTTGCAGGAAAACAACCCAGTAAATGCAATATATATATATATTATAAAAAATAGAAAAATGCTATTAAGTTATAAATAAAATTGTATAACTTTGCTATTAGAAATCTAAAAGGTGGATGTTAAGAATATGTTGTAAGCAAAAGTGATACAACAATAACAAAGAATAAATAAATGAAAATAAAAATACCTCTATAACCAAGAAAAGAAGCACAACCATCGTGATAGAAGGAAATAGAGAAAGGTCTGTAGAATGCTGAAGAAGTGGTTTGGGTTCTATACATAAAAAATTATATGAAAGACTAGGGTGTGGGGGGTCTCTCAGCCACGTCCAGTGTGGATGAGAAAAGGGTTAACGGCTGGAGGATGATGTTGACTGTTTATCAATCAATTATCCAGAAACTTATCTACTCAATAAACACACAAGAGCCAATAATCTTTTTAAATGAGAGGGGGTGTGATGGGTCTGGCCATACCAGCTCTGGCCTCTCACAACAACAACAACCTGGAGTAGCCCAACTCTCTTTTATTTATAACACACAGGTAAAGGGGCCAAGACTGGGAGGAGCTTCTTCTGTGATGGACAGGATAAGGTGGAGTTAGGGAAGCCATTCTCTTAAGGGGAATATTCCAGAAAGAGGCAGGGAACCATTCCCACACAGGGCCACATGCTTCCTGGCAGTTCCTAGAAACAAGACATCTGCATCCCATGGCTCAACCTACTCTGATTCTGCTAAATAAGTATGGCTTTTCACACTAGGGAACCAGGTAAATTTTTGAAATTAATGACTTGAAGATCTATATTCAAAATAATAACAATATTGCAAGAGTAGTTTCAATAAGTTTTTTTAACATGGAAAACAGCAAGTATTAAATGCAACAGAATGTAGAATTTTCTAAACAATTGTTTAGAATATAGTTGATTGAGATGATGGAAAGAACTCAGGGGTGGAGGAAATGACAGAGAGATTGAGTTCATAATTTCACAAATGACCTTTGGAAAACTGAAAATGCAAAGTTACATTTCCAGTGAGGCTTTTTTTTTTCTTCTTCGTTTTTTTAATGGGAAAATCATACGAAGTAGCATTTGAAGAATATTAACTAAGATCATATGAAAATCTTCTTATTATTCAGAAAAATGAATTAAACCAATGATACCATGTTACATTAAAAATAAAATAAGCATATAAAATAGACATGTTGGCAAGAAATGATAAATTGAAAGAGTTCAGATATCAAGACTATGAAATGATTTAGCCACATTAGAGAGGAATTTAACATTGTGTAGTGGATTTCAAATCCTGGGAATATACTCTGTAAAACTGTATCATAGTCAAGACTAAAGGACGCATGTGAGGATATTCATTACAATATCATGTGTGAAGGCAAAGTCTGGCATCAACATATGTGTTCGTGAAATGTGCCATATCTCCACAAAGTAATATCACAATTTTCAAAAGAAACTGATTAGATTTTTCTCATAGCAGTGTTGACAGGTCCAAAACAACACTGAATGAAATAAATGAGAAGTACAGGAAATTGTTCAACAAAATTCATCAGTGTAATATACAACATAAATATGAAATTAAAGAAAAACACAACATGCTCATTAATTCATTACTACATAAGGAACCATATGGAAGACTGCTTATAAAAACATAAATTAATTACATAAAGCTGATTCCTGCTTGGAATAAGATGCATATAGGTTGAAACATAGCATATCGAAAACCTTATATTACAATGCTAAGAATGAATTTGAATTGAGGGTAATCACCTTGTAAAATGGCCTTTAATTCTTCCATCATTGAAAGGTTTATTTTCATCTTGCTCTTGTTTGGAAAGACACTTTATGGGGAAGGAAACTTCTAAGAGCTAAAAAAACAACAACAAAAAAACCTTTTAAAAATATCTGATCATGGCATCACTTGCTGATGCCTCAGGTGAAGTGAGAGGAGACCTCAAATCTTAAAGGAATGTGAGCAAAATGAGTGTTAGAACCCCTGTGGAGAGTTGTGAAAAAATTAAAGGTATTTGAAATTTTTAGTAGCTATGAAAAGTGATTGCTATGGTGAAGCCTGCTGTTTTCTCTTAAAACATGGCAATAATGTGTAAATTAAATTGCTACAGGAAGTTTATAATTCTGGAGTACTATCATAGTTGTTTTTCTTGCAGAGGAGGATAAATGGAAAATATATGATAATTACATGGTAAAAAGAGTAAAAAACATATTTAATCAGCTTAAACCTTTTAGAACTAGCTTCTTGTAAAATAAAGACCAATTAAAAATTCAAATTAAAAAGCCTGTTTTCAAGAAAACAGGGATGCAAGAATGATATATTGGTTTAAAATATTATTAAATATAAATAATTACTAAAATATTACTAAAATGAGATATATGTTATTGCTCATCAATGAGGGTTTCTCATGGATTGGAAAAGAAAAAATGAGCAGCCAATTTGGAACTTAAAGTGCTATTTGAATATATATGGTTGAGTACTTTTTCATTATAAAATAGAAGCTATAGGATTATACTCTGTGAAATATGTAAGATGAAGATTACTTTCTTCCCAAAATACATAAAAACTTAGTAATAAGACAATTATAAAACTATTCCCAAAATTACATTCTTTGAAGAAGAGTATTATTATTATTTATTTATTTATTTTTTTTTTTGAACCAAGGATTGAACTCAGGAACACTGGGCCACTGAGCCACATCCCCAGCCCTATTTTGTATTTTATTTAGAGACAGGGTCTCACTGAGTTGCTTAGGGCCTCGCTAAGTTGCTGAGGCTGGCTTTGAACTCACGATCCTCCTGACTCAGCCTCCCAAGTCGCTTGGATTACAGGGGTGCAGAAAAGTATTTTGATCAGTTGAATTAACTCTTTAATGCTGACACTATGTGATAATAGTTGATAGTCTGTGATACTATCTGGTACTGTGATAATAGTTGGATGATGTTATTGTCCTAATTTTTAGGTAGCAGATTGATGATAATGATAAAATTAGACATTGTTCTTGAGGAAGTCTGAAGAAGAGATCAAAGATTACATCAGAGATCAAACTATAATGGTAAAGGCAAATTTCCTTTGATTTACTGTTGAATGTCTCTTTTGCTTTCTTTCTCATTGTCAGATCCAAATCAAAAGTACAGTACAGCATCCTTGCTCAGTATTCACTTCATAGCGGTGCGCTCCCTGGTATTCCCCATGCCACCTATTGCTGTTGATGCTCATTCAGATTTTCTTCCATTGTGTTCGAGATGCTGTTTTTGAAGAGTGTACAGAACATGAAGGGACAGATTGTTCTCTCCTCATAGTTAAGGCTCTCTGCTTTATTTTCATTGAAGAATTAAAACTGTTCTTAGCAGATTCCTCCTTTCTCCTCCTTATGGTTGGGACCTAGATTGAACAGTTTATAACCATTTCGAGATATTGCTGACCTGGGAATAAACCTTCATGTTTGGTATACAACTTGTGGGACTGGGGTGAAGATCCTGGGGCTGCAAGAAGGGGTAAAAATGACGATCACCCTTAGATATTTAGATCAACAGAGATCTGTGAGCCCAAAATTATTTCATGATATTACTAAAATGTCATTTATGTTATGTGCTTTTATTTCAATGATGATAATGTCGTGATGATGCAAGTTCAAAATGGGACAAAAGCTTCCTCAGCTTAAATTCAGCACTAGCAACAATCGACCTAGGAGATGTTTTCTTTAATACTGTGAACTCCTGGGGAATAAAGACCAACTGAATTGGAAAACTGGTGAAATCCTTATTTTAATGTTAATAGTTTAAAGTCTAAATGTTATTTTGATGACATAGTTAATTTTCTTGCATCTCAATGCTTTTTTAAGAGTCTGTGATGCAATTAGCAGTATGCATGAAGGATTTCTGCATCATGCCAATGTAGTATAAGACACAGCACTTTTGAAGCAATGTTTAATAAATTGTGATTATTCAGACTTGGGTATTTGGCAAACTCTCTTGAGAATGAATGAAGTCAATCTATCATTTCAAAGAAAATGACAGACTTAGTTCCAGTAATAAGAAATTTAAACTTATTAATTTAATTAATAAGTTATTAATTATTAATTTAATTAAACTATAGTAAAATTTAAACTTTTAAGTACTGTAGAAAACTTGCATGTGACATCTTAAATTTGACATGTTCTCAACACTTGAAGAATTTTCTGATGACACTGGTCATGATATTAATAATGAATGAAACCTGATGTTGTTTAACGCAATATGTCAGTTTCTGGAAGATCTGCAGAAGCATTGCACCAAGAGTATTCAAATGCCAATGTGTGGTACTGTAAAATCATCTATTAATAAAATATATATTGAAAATGCAAACCAAATCAGTAGAAACAGAGCACAAAAATGTTCTCATATATGGCTTTGAATTCCATATTGCAAAAAATGTTTTAAAACTACAACTAGTTATATTTTGTTAATAAATTAAAATTAAATATCCACAGTTACCTTTAAAAGTGATTACAAGGTCATATCCACATGAGACCAGGTTTCATTTTGTTTTCATTTTTCCATGTACTTCTAACAAACGGCATGTAGCAACATATTTAATCAACAAGCGGATGAGAAAATCTAGTTGTTTTCTATAGGCTTCGAAGACATTTTATATATTGATCATAATGTATAGAAATATTACTACTTTTCATACTAAATACATTTTAGAAAATATATATTTTCCTAAAAATATAATATACATATTAATAAATATCTGGGTCAGTTAAATAAATAGATTTTTAAAATTTCTCTTTTAATTTTAAATATTGCATTTATTTATAGAAATAGCTGACAGAAACAAAATCACTCTGCAATCCTCAATAATTTTTAAGAGATTATAGAATCCTGAAAAACAAAATTAAAATATTATAAATTGTAATAAATTATAAATTATAACAAATTAAGAACTGTTCTTGTACTACTACAATTCCTTCAGGAAAGGATCTGCTGACTGAAGATCACTCAGCTGACTTAGTACATTATATATATTTTCTTTATCCAATAAGAAAATTCTATTACTTAATGGATTTTGCTTTTGAGTACATATTTATACCCTTCACAGTGAGGATATACTGGCTTGAACTGACAGAATGTTAATTTTAGAAGCAAATAAGGTAAACTTATTTGGGAAGAAGTAATGTTTCCATAGTATTAAATTATCCTATGTCCTGTATCTTTAATACATTTAATTTTGTAATATTCTTCAATAAATTTTATCTTTTTTTGTTTTTATGTACCCAAGAATTTCAGAATTTATATCTTCCGATCAGCAAAAATATAATGCTTCTATTGCATGTATTTTTTTCATATATTTTTATTCATTCATTTATTTTTTGTGCTGTGCAGTGCTAAAGATCAAATGCAGGGACTCCCAGAAGCTAGGAAAGCCTTCTCCAGACAAAGCCCACCTTTATATTTAGATGCATACTATTGACAAGGGCAAAGGACAGGCAGCTGATAATCAAAGAAAGGAAATGGGTAGATAGACTTGCCATCACCAGGATGCCAACAGCCTCCAGGGAAAGGATTGCACTTTCCACACTAGGAATCAACCCCTGGATGGCTCTCCTTCTGCCTTTTGCTCACCTTTTGCTCACATAGTCATGAGAAGTAAGAAAACCTAAAATCAGTAAAGGGGCAAGACACCCCCACTCCATTGAGCACCACCTCTGGACTTCCTCCTCTTCAAAGGAGTCTTTCTCTCTCTCTCTTTCTCTCTCCCTTTCTCTGTCTCTCTTGATCACTCTCACTCTCATGTGTCCTGTTTCTTAAAATTTAAGAAACCTTGGCATTTCTCAGGTGTTTAATCTTCAACAGCAGGGGAATGACGACCGGGTCCTGATTTTCAAGACCACTATCACTATTAGAATAGAAGAAAATGTTACTCTTCAATAATTATCTTTTATTTAACCATATCATCAAAATCCCTATCTTACTTAACACAGAGGAATACAAACTGTAATTTATATTTCTCTGAGATTTGTATTCCGCTGTACTAATAGAGGCGTTTCATTAAAGTTTCTTAGAGTCATTTCAATTTTTTTTTTCCCACTGCTTGTAACATGTTGATTGTATTCATTAACGACTGCTATGGCAGGTGTCACTTTCTAATACTTGATATTCATGATTTTTTCATATTTTGTCACAGATTAAAACAATCACTCATTAGTAGTAAATATATTATTAATTATTTGATATTATTAATTTTCTTTCCTCCTTCATTAAGAATTTGTGAAAAAATAACATTTTCAATAGCTATAACTTGAAATGCTTTAAATAAAATGAAATGTTCACTTTTTCAAATGTAACGTGAACCTGTAGTCCTAAAGCCTGTTTCAATACGAATTATTTTTCACTTGTCAAACTTCACTTGTTAACAGACATCTAACTTTGTTAGTTTAACCAGTTTTCCTTGGATACAGCCACTCTTTTCAACTCCTAATGTTAATTATGTTAATACTCAGCGCTTTTTTCAATGTAATCTAAATATTTGGCTTTTATATTTTAAGTATCACTGAAATTTCTCTTTTTAGACTTTTTAGTCTTTGTTGCCTAAACTTCTACCTAGTATGTTTCAAAATATATGGCAAATATGTTCCTTCTTCTCTTTTTTCTTTCCCTTTTGATTGATTCAAAAATATTGGCTCATGATTTTGTATTAATACATTTTCAACCTATTTACTTAAGTCTATTTAACATGTATGTAGTAGACCTGAGATTTTTAATTCACCTTTAAAGTGCTTTAGTTTAATCTAGATTTCAATTAGAAATCAAGGATATGTTTTGATGCTTTCATTAGTAATTGTAAAATGCATAGAAGGTAACTGAGCAAGGAAAATGGAACAAAGGCATGTCAGATATAAAATTGAGCTTCCAAATTATTTACTGAGAATATATGTATATATGGGCCAGGGAATGAAAAGTTCTAGGGTCTTGTTTTAAGTGGATGACAATGATAATGTGGAGAACAGTATCACTGTACATAGTTTGCCTTGAGAATTCAAGGTAATGATTTGTCTATCTACATAGACATTGAAACCATCCATGGATAATGAAACAGAATAGAAGCAAATGCTCTGACTTAAGTGCCACTGAAAAAATGGAAGAATATGGGGGAGGATATTGAACCATTAGATATCATAAACCTGACAGATTAAACATCAGAGTCATTGCAACATTAAGTGAAATCTTGAATGCCTTTTATCACTTTCAATGGAATGGATAGACTTCTTCCTGAAAAAATGAATCCACCTTTACAGGAAAAGTTATTTTATTTATAGTAGTAATTTTCCATAGTTTATCCTATTTTCACCTGAAAATTCATTTGCTATTTTGAATACCTACTTTACCAAATAGAAGAATCTACAAAACTTCTAGGTCTTGGTATGATTGAAAATGCAGGGACTTTTGTTTAAAAATCATTAAAAACATTAAGATAGTGAAAAAAGATTCCTTCTGATCACAGGCTTTGTGAGACCATACAAATGACCTACCCCTGGAACCAGCTCTGATACCAAGATAAATACATAAAATATCCTCCAATAAATCCATTTTGTGGTGCTGTGAATCAAATCCTATGCATCCTACATGTTCAGCAGATGATCTGTCATTAAGCTGCATCTCCAGCCCTGAATTTTGCCTTGTTGATACTTCAAGGAGTTTTTGTTTTGGATACTAAAACTTATGTCTGTACCCCAAACATACAATACTTGTCACTTATGCTTAGAGAAAAGTTGCCATGGTGGAAGGGCATAAACAAAATCAAAGGGGCAAAACTGAGAATTTTACTACTTAAACACCTGTTAAATTTTTAGCTATCACTTCCCCTGATTATCCAAATCAGGTAAAGATCCCCCATGGTAGAAATGGTGTCAGAGGATTGGAGTGGAAAAGAGGCAAGAAAATTGGTCAGGCTGACATTTTCTGTGTACAAGACTTTGCCTGAAACACAGTCAACTTTATTTTGAAGTAGCATTAGGGGCAGCAGATGAACTAGAGGAAATAAGAGGAGAAGGGACCAAAGTCACACTCCCTTCCAAGAAGGCACATTGACATGCATGGTTTCTACATCGCAAGGGTGACAAAGTGGTAAAGTACAGTTGCTAACGCAAAATAATTGAAGTGGAGTGGTCCTCAAACTCTCCTATAAACCAAGGTGAGTGAATCTTCCATGGCCATTATGTGGACTGAGATCTGGTTGAATAGGAACAACCTTTAGAAGAGTATCCTTTTAAAACATGGGAAGCTTCAGTTAGTTGAAATTCTTCAACCATTTATGCAGATATATATTTGTTTGGAGTGACTTTAATAGTTTCAAAGATGAAGATGTGATGCTACGTGAGAAAGTGAGACACATTAATAATATTCACTAGCAGCCACATCAGGACACATCAAGAAATGGCAACACTGAGCAGTAGAAGTAGGCACTTCTTTTCCATTGATGCCACAAGAAGAAACAAACCTTCAGAAACAAACCTTTAGGATTCCTCTAGGAAGAAGAAAGGAAAATTGCTTAAAATGGCTTTGTTTTCAGGAAGTTTTATAATTGTATTTCATTCTTTCATGAAAAATGAAAGTAGTAAATATATACATTAATTTGATGTATAGGAAAATGACTGTCTATTCTAAACATATTTGAGATTTTATTTCAAAAATAGTACACTTGCTAGGCTAGCATTTGTATTTACATATACTAAAAATAATCCTTTACAAGTAAATGATGATTCATATACATTAAAAGGAAAAACATCTATATATTAAATATATTTTCGATATTATGTGTGGATGAATGTTTTATTTTTGTATAATTACCTAAAACACTCTTGTCGTTTTGTAATCAAGTTTAAATTGCTAAATACAGAAGGTTCATATTATAACAGTCATAAAATCAATTTATCAAAATGCAAACCTATTTTTGAATGATTCCACATGACATAGTAGACAAACATTTTTAACCTCAGGGCAACAAGTTTTTATATTACTCCTCCTGTGTTTCAGTCTATTTTTATTTTCTTAAAATGGCAAATAGTACAATTTGCTATTTGTTTTCATGTTTATTGTGTCTACTTTGAAATGATTTATAGGCTAATGTATTGAACTATCATGTTCTAAAATGAATCTACAGTATTAGAATGTTGTAAAGAAAAAATAATTCTAGGCAATACATATACAAATCATAAGGAAAACTGATTTTATGCTGAGCTGTCATTTAATTCAATAGGAAAGCACATGTCTATGATAGACTACTTCCATAATTTTAAAATCAAAATGGGCCTAGAAGAGTTAATTTTGGGAGGAATTTTATTACCTATTAATAGGTCAAATTATCAATTAAAACTAGAAATAGTTCCTCTAGTGTTCGTTAGGGCTGCAATAATAAAGTAGCATAAAGTGAGTGGTTCAAACAACATGAATTATTGCTTCACAGATTTACAGCCTAGAAGACCAAAATCCAGGTGTTGCAAGGTCCTTCCTTTCTTCAGGATCTGCAGGAGAATCTGTTCCCTGACTCCCTCCTAACTTCTTTTGGTTTATCAGCAACTTTTGGTATTCAGTGGTTTATGGAAGCATAACTACATCTTCACAAGGTATTCTCACTGCACTTTTGTCTGTGTGTTTATATTTCCCTCCCTTTTTTTAGAATGCCAGTCACCAGTCAGATTGGATTAGGGTCCACTCAAATGACATATTTTTGTTGTTCTGGGGATTGAACTCCAGGTCTCACAAGTGTTCACAGGTGCTTATCACTAAGCTGCAGCTTACTCACTGATTTTAAATTGTGATTTAAAGTGAAAAATGAAAATGTTCTTGGCTTCTCAATCTAAGCTGATGTTCATGCCTAATTTCACTTACAGGCATTGCTTTGGGAATTTCACCATGCATTTAGTAGATGTGTGTGTTTCCCACTTACTATTTTTTGAAGAACTCCATAGAGAATAGGTGTGATTAATAGATACTTATATCATTTCTGTATCTTTGGATAAATATGACCCAATAAAATCTGAATTTTCATCATATCCTTTTGCAAATAATTATTCCTTGAAGTGGCTAATCACTGCCCATATCCTTGAAATACTTTGAAAAAATTTGTTGGTTAACTACAGAATTATTCCCATCTCTGACATCAAGGGGCTATATATAAAAACATTTATTTCCTGTGCCAAGTTTGCAGGAAAAGGGCATTGCAAACAATATCATCTGTCTTTTGAAGAGACATATTCCCAAGAACAGTGGGAGGGACCTGGTTAAAGTCAAACACACAGTATTAATTCTTAAATGGGTACCTGACATTTCATCAGAGGACCCACAAGCCTTTGCAGCTGCAGCAGTAAGCCTTGAATACACTTTTGAATTGAGGATTTCTGAGTAGAGAAGGCAGAGATGAGGTAGCTAAATCATCTTATACCCCTTCCTATATAAATAGTCTTTAATTTTAAAAGACCAGATGTCAAGAATAGCTAATTAGCGTAGACCATATGTTGAAATAAGGAGGTCTAGAATAAACTACCCATAATGGTGGAGCAGTTATAACTTTCATTTTTACTTTTTGCATTTCATTTTAATCTATTATTTGTTTTAATATGTAGGGCTAAACATTCTGAAATTGGAGCTCAATAGGAAAGTTACTACTAGGGTGGCTAGCGAACTTACGCATTTCATCATTGGTTTCTAATTGGTTTCCTGACTGAGAACGGTTTGGGGAATGTCCCCCATGTCTGGCAGTTATTTTCTATGAGTTTTTCTCTGTGACCTCAAATATAATTAGCTATGTGGTTTCAGGATCAAGGGTGCTTGGTGCAGATTCACTTAGAATTTATGAAGAAATAGACATCTGAAAAAGATATCTGATGTAAGACATGAGTTTTAAAGTAAATCATAGGGAAACTGTGCCAAGAAGAATGTGGAGAAGTGGAGTATTGCAGGCATTGGAGTGGAGCAGAGGTAGCAATCTAGAACAGCTGGATAGCATTAAAGACAGGGAGTTTGGGGAAATTGGGGTGCACAGGATATCAATGACTATTTTAAAATATGCTTTTATTGTGTACGTTTGAAGCAGTTGCATAGCGAACAATTTTATGTTTGGGAAATAGATAATCAAACTGAGGTAGCACAAGCAATGTAGAAAAATATGTGATTCTGACAGAAAGTGTGGGAAGCAGTGACTTGGATCATGGTCTTTGACTACCTCAGAGCTGTGGCTGCACTTTACCGTGGTAACTTTCTGTGCAAAGGTAAAGGATGAGATTGCCCAGGAGCTGTGGTAATGCCCTGCGTGAGGAAGTTCTGTGCAAAGGTACAGAGCAATAACAGTCTTGACCTTGAGCCCAGACACCATCTGCCAGGAATAGAGAATTCTGAGCATAACAAATAACGACAATATCTTTTAAGTGCTACAATCTTCAAATCTGCCTGCTTTAAGAGAAACTCTGGACAGTGGGCGTCTTGAGTACAGCAGGATAATAATAGGATGTTCCTAGCACTGAAACAGTAGAATAGAGTTCCATAACTAAATAATTATTTATCTCTAGCTCAATAACTTTTTAGTGTGCAAACAACAATGTGTGCTAACTTCCTGATTGTGAGACCCCATATAATAAATGTGCTGGGCTAGCTCTGGTCCCTGTTCCTCCATCAGAGGTTTGTGTCCCACCTGATCCCAGATTTCTCTCTATAATTGTTTGTGTGTTTGTTTTTTTGTGACAATTTATTTATGTAGGGTTATACACTTAAAACTACCATTTTAATTGTTTTAATAACCAAGTGTGACAAACAAACTAGAGGATATCAGTTCCGTTTTTTCCAGTGCTGGGGACTAAACCCAGGGCCTCATGCATATTAGGCAACCACTCTACCACTGAGCTACACCCAGCCTGTTCCCTTATTTAGCAAGAGATCTGGGATAGAAACCCAAGGCTTCCCTACCTACAACTGTTTTTCCATGACTTTGTGCTACATAATTTTAAAGTAATCTGACTTCATAATGCTCTCCAATATAAAAATAACACATTTATACCATGTTTCTGACAGGTCAAACTCTGGAACCAAACCTAATTAATGACCTCATAACCTGGCACATTTTAAGGCATTCCTATTCCTCTCACTCATTTTTCATAGCTCTGTATGGGGGTCTCAAGAGCTAGAACTGCAGTAGAGCTGATCCCAAAGGATCAAAAACACAATGGTTAAGCGTGTTTTCAGTTTATCTGGGCTCTGATACATTTTGACCAACTGCTTACATGGTAAGCTGAGGCTACTGAGAGGGAATAGAGGAAAGTACCATTTTAGGAATAGACACTGATGAAAACAAATATTAATCTACTTTTTTCAGGATTAACATCCCCTGAACCCTTTATGTTGATCTATCTCTTTACCAGAATGATAAACGACAATACTTCTGAAGTCCAGAACATAGGGAAAAAAAAAAATCCAACTGAGTTGCCTGCCTGGATCCTAAAAAGTCAAATAGTGCTAATTTCATCAATACCAAAAAAATTAAAATTTTTTCTTCTTCCTAATCTGGATTTTAAGGAAAAGTCTGATCAGGTAAACCTGAAAATTTCATCCAGAATTCTGCTGGGGTTGGGGGGTGGTGCTTGGTCAGCAATGCAAAGTTATAGATGGTGCAGAAAGTGAATTTTCTGTCACTATTATTTTTTAGGCACTGGAGATTGAATCCAGGGGTGCTTCACCACTTAGCTACATCCCCACCCATGCTTTTTTAAAAGTTTGAGGCAGGGTTTTGCTAAATTTGTGAGGTTGAACTTGAATTTCCAATCCTTCTGTATCAGCCTCATGAGCTATTTGGATTATAGGCATGTGCCACCACTCCTTGCCTGTCACTCTGTTCTTAAAAGAAACACAACTGGCTGGGTAAAATTTGGTCTTCTACAGCTTATGGAATCAGAAGACCAGCAAGCTCACACTAGCTGGGCGACTAAGTGCTAATAAGACAGGACTTCCTCAGAGAAGATGAGAAGGGTCTGAAAGAGAAGGGTCTATGAACACCCTGAATTTCCAAGCAAAATTTTGAGTGTATGTATGTGTTCAGGATGAAGGGTTCTTCCTTTCTCAAATTCTGAGCTAGCAAAAGAAACTTAAATCTGTTGCAGGCTAGGATAGAAAAGCCCCCAGATGCACTTAAAACCAAGGCAAATCTGAGAGTTCACAAAGCTGTTACTCAAAAGGTGGAACATGGACTCACACCAGAGACAAATGAGCACTTGTTTTTTGTGCTTTTCCTTCCTAAGTATTTCAAGACTTTTCAAAACAAGACTCTGGGGACCCCTAGATGATGAGAGGTGCCTCCCATGATCATCACCTACTGCCTCTTCCCCAATCCCTGCCTTCCAGTTTCTTAAGGCAAAAAGTAATCTTCTCTGAAGATACTTGATAACACCATCAAACAAAAACACATGCATTGCTTTCATATATTCTGGGTTTAGTTCAGCTGACAGATAAGCTGATTGATGCACTCACCCAGGTAACCAGGTGAGCCCATCTCCTTGAGGAGCCCACTCTATTTTTGGTGGCATGACAGGCCACAGGGAGGTGGAAAGGGCACAAGAACCTAGTGATCTCCTGGAAATACTTCCCTAGGAAAGAAATTTCATGAATGAGTTCTTCCAGGCAAATGACATCAAACCTCTTCAGGTGCTCCTCAATCACTGTGTTCTTTGTCAGGGGAATAGTCTTATTCTTGATCTTTGCTTGCCCTGTTTCAAGATGAATTCCCAGACAGACTTCAGTTTGGAAATTCCCATGTCACATAAGGTGAAAAGTGAAAAAAGTGCCCAGAAAAACCACTCTGGATGTGGGAACTCACAGAAAAGATTTTATTAGGCAGAAGAACAGTGTCTGCTCTAAAGAGAAAGAGAGAGAGAGAGCATGGCAGGGAGCCTCCTTTTAAATTGTTGAATTTTAGCAGGCTAGGGATCAGCCAATGATGGGTGAGGACAAGCTGACAAATGGACCAATGACTGGCTACCTGCAAGGAAAGGGAGGGGGAGCTGTCATACCCCCTTTCCAGGCATGTCCTGCTCCTGAACACCAGGGAGGGAGCCTGAGAGGTTGGATGGTGGGCTGGTAGGCAGCCCTAGGCCTGAGGCAAGAACCGGACTGCAGGGTAAACCTGGCGCCTGTCTGCTGCAGGCCATGGCAAGCTGACATGGGGGCGGGTCCATGCAGACCTAGCGCTGCTCTGACAGCCCCGGACTTGCCCAAGGGGCACTGCTATTTCAGCTTTTTTTATTACATAAGGTTCTATTATCCTTAACATTTTTTGGCTTTTGGTGGGATGGTTTAACAAAGACATCATTAAATATTTTCTTCAGATGAAGTCTTCTGTAAAAATAAACTCACCCCATCAATTCTTTGGATGTATACAGCAAAGGCCAAATAATTTTCATCAGGCATTTCCAAAGCACAAGGTTTCACCTCTAGTGGTTTGAGGCATGCTTTGTCACATTTCAGACACCAGGAATCATGCAGGAATGATTCCAGTCACTTAAATCTGAACTCTTTTCCTTTCCTCTCCTTCTTTGCCAAAAGTGCCTGCTTTGCCTGGGTAGCTTTGAGCATCTGATAAAACTTCCTCTTTTCCAGGAGATTTTCTGGAACCAAAGGGATTTTTTTTTTACTTGGCTCTTTCCCTGCCATCTTCCCACTAGTCTTGTGTGCCTTTCTTTTATTATTTATTATTTGTTTACTTTGTTCTAATTAGTTATACATGACAATAGAATGCATTTGTGCATTTTGATAAAGCATATGCAGGGTAAACCTGGCGCCTGTCTGCTGCAGGCCATGGCAAGCTGACATGGGAGCGGGTCCATGCAGACCTAGCGCTGCTCTGACAGCCCCGGACTTGCCCAAGGGGCACTGCTATTTCAGCTTTTTTTTATTACATAAGGTTCTATTATCCTTAACATTTTTTGGCTTTTGGGGGGATGGTTTAACAAAGACATCATTAAATATTAACATCATTTATATTAAATAAATGGCATATAATTTCTCATTTTCTGATTGTACATGTTGTAGGATCATATCAGTCATGCAGTCATATATGTACATGATATAATAATGTCTGTTTCACTCTACTATCCTTCCTACCCCCATACCCCTATCCCCTGGTCCCTCTCTGGTTTCTAGGGTTGGGCTGCGTAGGTCATGGCAAGAAAGTATAAAGTGTTGAGTAAAACAACAAGAAAATAGATATTAATAGATATCTGAGAAAAAATAATTCACAGGCTCCAACTACATGATCTATTATATAATGGACTCCAATTTAAATAGCATTGTTGTGGGTTAATTGTTTGCCAAAATCTTTTTTCTATGTTTAAACAATCCCCCCAAATTTAAAAGGCTTTAAATCATACTAAGTATATTTCTTTTCTAAAGAATTAGATTACAAATCAATAATAGAAAAGTTAAGTCACACATGTTTGGAAATTAAATAACACTATGCTAAATCACTAATAGACCAAAGAGAGACCACAAGAAAAAATAGTGGATATGTTCAGGAAAATGAAGAAGGAAGGAAGGAAGGGAGGAAGGAAGGAAGGAAGGAAGGAAGGAAGGAAGGAAGGGAGGGAGGGAGGGAGAAACTGGAGTTTCTATTGAGAACAAACAGTCAAGAAGACGAACAAAATACCACCAGATTGCAAATGACGAAGTAGAGGTAGTAAAACTAATTCCAGCTGTAGCTGACTTGACATTTTATGTAAGGATTCTAAGAATTCCACAAAAAATTAGAAGTGGATTTCATCAAAATTTTTAAATTAATGTAATGAATCTGAGAGCCCAGAAACAAATTGAGGCAATTTCTTCTTCAATTGTCACATGAAATACTCATGCAATATCCCTACAATTCTATGAAACTGCTATTACCAATACTTTTATTTTATATAATGAAACTGAAGTACACAGAGTAAGGAACATACCAAAGTTACAAAATTGGCATTCCTACCTGATGTATGTACCAAAAATTTCCAAAGGTGAGGTTTCATCATTATGACCTTCTAGCAAATAATGGTAAATTATTCTCTATAAAAGGCATAAGCATCCCATTATATATTGCAATATTCAATTTTAAAGATACAGCAATAATAAGTAATTCTTAGAATGGTAATGCTTCCACTTTATATTTCTTCCTACGATTATCATATATTTCTCATAGAAACAATATTTTAGTTTCATTTTATTAGGGAGACAAACAGATTCATAAATGTTCCCTTAGCTATTTCATGGATAAACCCTAAGCATAAAACTAATGCTTGAAATGTTAATATGATGCTACTCCTATTGGA
Organism: Glaucomys volans; assembly: GCA_020662805.1. NCBI lineage: Eukaryota > Metazoa > Chordata > Mammalia > Rodentia > Sciuridae > Glaucomys > Glaucomys volans. The sequence goes on from JAJEJO010003870.1 coordinate 325,027, forward strand.
TCTTGTTACTTCAAAAACTTGAAATGCTATTGGGCAATCTAAAAGCACAGTTATGCTGTTAAAGAATAAGAGGTAAAGTTTTGCCTGGCATGCACAGAATTTTTACACAACTCCATACTTTTAAATGCAAAGTTTTCTCTCATAATGTTCTGATGTGGTATTTCACTCATGACAAAATCTTGGAACTCTTGGTATTTTGAAGGCTGTCAATTCACAGTTACATTTAGGTAAAACCCTAGCTCAATAGCGATGAATTTCAGAAACAGAAAATTGTCAGCTAATCTCAGTTTTAAAATTATAATCATAGAGTTGGCAACTGACGCTGATCCTTTAAGCATTTTATAATGAAATTAATAAATTAAAAGAGACTGAACTTTTTCTCACCCAAATTCCTTGCAAATGATTTTAATTGAATTCATTTTGCTAGCACTAATAATTGACATTGTTTTCTTGGATGGGTAATTAGTACATATTAACTGTTTACATCTGTCTGATAGTGCCAAGAAACTTCTAGGTTCTAATGAAACTGTCTTTTGTTACTGATTTCAGAAAGCATCAAGTCTAAATAGGACAAATAAAACTATTTTAAGAAGAGGCATATAAATGTGAGGGACAACAAAACAAAAAAATCTGTACATAGATTTATGATAAGAAAGCAGGTTGAGCACAGTGACACACACATATAATCTCAGAGGCTGGGGAGGCTGAAGCAGGAGGATCTGGAGTTCAAAGCCTCAATAAGGAGGTGCTAAGCAATTCAATGAGACCCTGTCTCTAAATAAAAATACAAAATAGGGCTAGGGATGTGGCTCAGTGGTCACATGCCCTGAGTCCAATCCCCAGTGCCAAAAAAAAAAAAAAAGATGTGTGAGGTCTCTATTTCCTCGATAATTTATTTATACCTTTATATTTTTATTATTTTGTTTTAAAATCAGCAAAGTGCAAAGAAGTTCTATGGATTCTACATTCTGTCTTTATTTAGCAGAATACTAAGTAATATAGCTACATTTCCCTAAATTTAAAGTCTATATAATAATTGATAAATTGTGTATTTTTTAAATTAATTTCTTATTTATATTTTATAAACGTGTATTAATATATTCAGCATCATGTCATAGTTAAAGTAAAAACATTAATTTTCAGTAATTTATTTGTATGTTTTACAAATCAGTATTTACTACATAAAATTGATTTTGTGTGAATATTTTCATGCTTATCACAAATCCTGTGAAGATGACACTCAATCTCGGTGAAGATTCCTTTCACTCAGAGAAAAAGAAAAAGGAATGCTGTTTCTTCAATCTTTAATGTTTGTACCAACTGTAAGGGGAAAAAAAAAGTGAATGTATTGGCTTCTACAAAGGATATGTTAATAACAACAAAGTTCAATGTATATGTAAAATACCAAATGGGATTTAAAATTTGAACATTTTAAAATTGCAAATGGCTCATTAGTTTTGAGTTTGTCAACACCATAACATGTAAGCCTACTAAATGTTGAACTCACTGACATTAAATCATGTGTAAATCTAGAAATAAGCAAAACTGGAAAAAACAACTACTTTCCCTCTTTACCTTTGTCCCTTCCTGTCTTCCATTCATTAATACAAAACAATTTCTCTTTACCTAGTGCCAAGGATTAGGTGAAATTACAATTTCTTAGTTTCTTTTTTATATATTTGGGTATGAGAAACTATTAAGTAAATCTAAGAGAAAGTTCTACAACCATAACTTCACTAGTATCAGGATCAACTATCCCAGTAAAGGATATCCACACATAAAATCACATCAAGATTAATTTGCTATTTTGAGCTAGGAACTGAACTTCTCCACAATTCTGTTTTCTCTCTCTTTCTCTCTTTTTCTTTCAAGCATACATACACATTGGAAGAATGCAGTTAATTGATAATTTTTGAATACATGTTTCTAGGATATTTATGGAAAGAAAAAGACAAAAAGGGTGAGGAAGGAAGATAGTAGAGTAAGGAATATATGTAAACAATTCTATAGTTTAATGATAACTAAACTGTCCACTCATAGCAGTTTAATCTCCTTAGTGAAAAGAAATTCTAATAAAAGGAAAAACTAGCTGGGCATGGTGCTGCATACCTAGAATCCCAGCTATTTGGGAGGCTGAGGCAAGAGGATCTCAAGTTCAAGCCCAGTTTCAGCAATGAGCAAGGCCCTAAAGCAATTTAGCAAAACTCTGTCTCAAAAAAAAAAAGTAAATTAAATATATATGAAGATAAAATCTGCCCAGAGTGGTGGTACATGCCCCAAATCCCAGCAGCTGAAGAAGCAGAGGCAGGGGGAACTTGAATTCAAAGCCAGCCTCATCAATGGCGAGGCACTAAGCAACTCAGTGAGACCCTGTCTCTAAATAAAATACAAAATATGGCTGGGGATGTGGCTCAGAGGTCAAGTGCCCCTGAGTTCAATCACTGATAGGCCCTCTGCAAAAAATAAAAAAAAAAAAAGGAAAAGAAAATCAATATTCATTGTAAATGCTCATGGAAAATAAATGCAGGTCCCATTTGGAACAATCTTAATTTCAAAATTGTAGGAATATTGTAGGTAAGACTATGTAATTATATCACACTAAAATGTGATAAAGTGTCAATAATATGACTATGTTTAAAAAAAGTAACTAAAAATAAATATTGCATGCTGCATTGTAAACTGTATTTATTTGGAAGAGTTGTCAGAATAAAATGGAATCATTTATCCTAAACAAAATAAATAAAAACATAAACATGAAAGCACATGAAGGAGGAGACTTAACACAAGTATTTTTGACAAATAGAACTACCACAATAGCTTGCCAGAAGCACCATCTTGCACAAAGGCCTACTGCTACCTTACACAAAACACATTTTTGAAAGCACATCTGCTCTGCAATTACTTGCTCTACCTTGTATTGACATCATTCTTATTATTGATCCCATATCCAAGGAAATTTGTTTCAAAATAATTTTGTTATCTCTAAGAACTCCTGTCTCAGATTGTCTCCCTAAATGCACACAAATTATGCCAATCCTTTCCCTATTGCAACATTGATTCCTGAATAAATTCATTATTTTGTAGAATCACTCTTCATTTGTTATGTAGGTTCACAAATTTATAGACAAAATACATTTAAGGATATCTAGCATAAATTTACATCATACACACAGACAAACAAGAATAAAGAAAAAATTGCATCAGTCTTGGTGGCATATACCAGTGTAGAATTAGAATAATAATAATATGTGTTAATTTAAAAATTAAAAACAAAAAGAAAAGATATATGCATTGACTTAAATATTTAGTAAAGTAAAATAAAAACATCTACAGCCTAAGGAAGCATAGGGAAGCAATAAAAAACAAATGTAGAAAATAAATCATTAAAGAAGAATATGATGTAATTGATACATTGTTGCAAATCTAATTCTGTGAAAATACAAACAAAATATCTATTAACAAATATATTGAAAATGCAAACACTCAAAATAATATTTATTTATTTATTTATTTATTTATTTATTTTTTTGCGGTGCTGGGGATTGAACCCAGGGCCTTGTGCTTTCAAGGCAGGCACTCTACCAACCAAGCTATATCCCCAGCCCCTCAAAATAATATTTCTTAAGAAATTACTATATACAAATAACTAAGGAAAATTTTCATTTGCTCAATATTACTATTAAATAAATTTATGGATAAGAGTAAAAAGTTTAAAATTCTAGGAAAACAGGAAGTTTCTAGAAAATTAGCATAGAGAAATTTGGTAAAAGAACTCAAACATTGAATGGTCTAATGTGACAGGCCATAATGTTAAGCTTAATTCATTTTCACAGACAAACGCTCTATTGAAAAGTATCCTAGTGTTTCTGCATATTCACAAAGAAAGATCTTTTAAGAGGAAAAGATTTTCTATATTTCCTTTTTTAACACCTTTGATGTAATTTAAAATTTGATTGATTTATTATGTTAAAATGATTTATAATTTTATGATGTAATTATTTTTGTGCTATGTGGTTCTAAACGACTGATAGCTATGGACTGAATTATGCCCCTCTTCATAATTTATATGTACAAGCCCTAATCTCCAGTGTGACTATATTTAGTTAAAGTGCCTTTATATAGGTAATTAAGGCCAAAACAGATTATAAAGGAGGGGCCCTAATCCAATGGGAGTGGTGTCCTTATTGAAAAGGGAGAGACACTACAGATGTGCACACATGGGTAAAAGATTATGGAAGTATACACAAGAAGGTCACCAAGGAGAATCAAGGAGAGAGGTTCCAGGAAAAACCAAATGTGCAGAAAACAGGATCTTAGACTTTCAACCTTGGGAGCTGTGAGAAAATAAATTTGTATTGTTAAAACCATATTGCGATATTGCATTGTTGCAATTTTACATTTCATGAAATGATGAAAAAAGCATTGCATTCATTTTTATAAGACAATAATTCTGGACACTTTATTTTTTCAAAATTATCCTATCCAGGCTGAGTGGATTTCTTCTTTAGGCAAGCAATCTGAAATAGCAGTACAGTTTTAGGTTTCTAGAACTTGTTTTTTGTCAATAAAGGCATATGAGCTTGTGATAACTCCATTTATCAGTGATGAGTTCTGCTTCCTCAGATGTTGAATTAGCATCAGAGAAGCATGCCAAGGCAAGCATATTAAGCAGGTTTTATTTAACGGTAGTAACAGAGACTTATCCTGGAGGAAGAAGGGGGCCACAGCTGATGTTCTAGAATCCCAAGAAGTGAGCTCACCCTGCCCTTTTTATAGATTATCTCCTCTCTTCCTCCCTTATCTCTCTCCTACTTGGCGACATGACTAAACCCAGGAATTGCTGGTGAGATGACAAAAAGTTGAGAAGCAGGTAAGCAGTGGGGAAAGGCCAAATGGAGGGATTCAGGCAGGTAGGGGTCCAGGAGGCATTAATTAGCAATTCCCTGCCTGTAGCTTTTTGGGAGGGGCAGTTAGACAGGTAATTTTGGTGATCAAAAGGACTCTGAAGACACTGACATTCCAATCTCCCAGGGCTATCTCCAACTTCCCAGACTCAGATGGCCTTCATTCCTCTATTCAACCCATTACCTATAATTTTGGTTTCACTTGCATTCATCTAACTGTATTTACTTAGTGCTTTCTCTATGTCAGGCTTTGTTCTAGTCACTAAAGATACAAAAGTGACTCAAATTGAACAAGTCTCTGTTCTAATGGAGTTTATATGTAAAAGGAAGACAGCAATGGCAATTATATGGCATATCCACTGGTGCATAGTTGCTAGGAAGAAAAATCAATTGGGATAAGGGGAATTTGGGATGATGTTTAATGGTTTCTGAGAGAATCTGCAGAGGAGTTGGCAACTCAGTAGAAAAATTATTTCCTTTATATGGTATTGTTATTTGAACTGTAGTATTTATTAGGGGGGGTAATTCTGCCAGAGACTTCATGCAAATACAACATGATCAATCAGGATATGTAACCTTCTTGGAAAGTTTTTCAAAATTTTGAGATGAATTAAGCCAAGAATTGTCAAATTCATCCAATGTCACCTATTTTACCAAGTGATGTGAAAAAAAGGAACAAACAAACAAACAAGCAAAAATCACCCTAATCTAGATCATGTGTTTTAGATATCTAGGACAGAAGGTCAGTGCCTTCAGGATAGAGGTTGTGTTAATATCTTCAATTCTATTTAAAAAAAAAAAATTTTTTTTTTTGGTACTAGATATTGAACTCAGTGGCACTCAATCACAGAGTCACAACCCCAGCCCTATTTAGTATTTTATTTAGAGGCAGGGTCTCGCTGCTGAGTTGCTTAGTGCCTCACCATTGCTGAGGCGGTTTTGAACTTGAGATCCTCCTGCCTCAGCCTCCCAGGGTGCTGGGATAACAGGCCTGCGCAGCACATCAAGCAAAATTTCTCCTTCTTGAAGATGTTACTACAAGTTACTGGTGAGGACGAGTTGTGCTTCCCCAGATGTGAAGATTGAATACCCGGAAAGTATATAAAACAAGTTTTATTTAAAGAATACTAGCACAGACTTCTCAGCAGAGAAGGGCGGCCAGAGCTGGGTGTCTGTGAGAGGTAGTGAATCTTGTCCTTTTTATAATTTCCAGGTTTCTTACTTCTCACGTCCTCTCCCTCCATCCCGCCCATGCAGTGAAAAGGTGGGAGAGGGGCAATTCAGGGGGAGCTGCCCAGGGAATATTCATTAATAATTTCCTGATGGGTGGGACAGTCTTCTTGGAGGCAGGTGATTTTTGGTCATTGGTTAGGGGAGAGGGTAGTGTACTGAAGGTATTAACGTTCCATTCCCCTTGGAACCAGCTTCTATCTTCCCAACACTATTAAGCTTTGGTTTTCCTAAGTGATTCATCTATCTACACTAACTGTCTGACCTTTGTTCTTGCTTCAGAGAGGTAAGAGGGCCTGAGAGATAAAACAAATTAATTATCTCCATGATGAAGGACATGATATAAATTTCTGGATGATGTTCCTAGCAATATTTTTTTTTTAATTTTCACACGTACCTTCTCATAATGTCTTGCCTCAAGAGGACTTAAGAAGACAGGAAAAAAAAAAAAGAAAAAAAAGAAAAAAGGAGCTATGGGTTAGGTGAGAAAAGAATTTCTTCACTGAGAAATTTAGATTAAATGTGTCTAAGAGATCTTCCAATAAGAGTCATTACATTTCTTTCTCTAAATTTCAAACTCAGTTTCAGTTCTCAAGGGCAGAAAGGTTAGCAGATAAAAGGGTCTGTTTACTCTGCCTCCTCTCGATGGGAATGTTGCTCCTCATGCTGGTGGGTCTATGATCCAGAAGATCCTCCCTGTTGAGACTTTATCTTCTTAAAATACAAAGGCGTGGCTGACCATGTTACTGGGTATCAGCTCTCTTGAGCTTTGTTACCAAAGTGTCTACGTGTACCCATCATTTGGTTAGAGTCCTTTGGAAATGGAGATGTTGCAGAAAGCTAAGATCAGCCATCACCTCACTGCTGATCACTACTCACCAATGTTAGGTACAAGAATAAATTTGATTGTGTACCTACTAAAATTATATGTGTGCACATATGTGTGTATGTGTTTGTGAAGCTCATACATTTAAATACTGAAGTTGAATCTAATTTCCAAAAGCCAAGAATACAAGAATATAATATTTCAGAGTCTACACATTAAGAAACAAAATTGTTTTATAATTGCAAATTGTCACTGTTCTATTCTAAAAACAGCTTGAAAACAGTAATTTTAAAAAAACATGAAATGTACCTAAAATTATATATGACATTATTTACCATTAAAGAAATGAAATTGTACTCAAAATTACAGCCATGCTGAAAATTAAGAGAGTAGGTTTATATTTTGAGCTACCTGGATGGAACTGACAGCAATGAAAGTTTTGTTACAAAGTAATGTCCTTGGAGGTCCAAGTTTGTCTCTCCTAGTACCCTTTCATTTTCAGTATGGGTGGCTGAGAAATATTCCTCTAGTTCTTCTTTGATGGGCACATATTTTAAATACTTTTTGGAAGAAAAATACAGAAATGAATCTCAAAACAGTTTTCTGACAGAGATTGTCATATTGGAATATTAGAGATGTAGCCAAGGGAATCAGAGACTATGATGAGCAGGAAAAGAATTGAACCTCAAAGAAGAATTGGGGTCAGGGTTGATTTCTCTCTGTCTCTTGTTTATGATCTATGTATCTGACTGCATTCTTTCCTTCTGCTGGTGATTTCTCAATATCTTGGCACCAAAAGGTGCCAAATTAAAGCATTCAGTGTCTGCCATGACAGAATAATCCACTATATGGTCATATACAAGAAAAATATTATTCTGGAAAACAAATTGCTTTTTCTGTTGAAATACCCAGTCCCTTGAACTGTGATAGGCTTTGTAAGGAAACGCTAACAGTGATTAGGTTCATTGTTCATTCCAAACTCAAATTATGTCTACGGTTGTGGAGTAAAAAAAGTGCTTGATCCCATTATACTGTCCGTTTGGGAAGAAATGAGAGTAGCTCTGATAAGAGAAGAACGTTAGTCAAAGTGCAATATGAAAATCCTACATAAAGGATCACTGTGAACGTTGAGGCCAAATCATTTTATTTTGAACACTTCAAAACATTGCTTAATTATCAGTAAAAATCTTCCAGTTGGTCTTAGATTTCAACTAAGAAGTATTGCAGACAATACATTAGGTTGCATGCCATGTCTTCACACGTGTGAAAAGGCATTCCATATTACGCACCACAGTCTTTTGTTATTGCAGTTACATCTCAACATCCTGCTTATTTTCTTCCTGACTGCACTCTTCCTTGATACTACATCTTTAAAAAATTGATGCTCAGAATTGGACATCTCCAGCTATGGGATATAAACATAAATATGAAATATATTGGAACAATGTAGCTATTAATGTTGCATTGACACTACTTAATTGGTTTTATATTAGAATTTAGTTATCTTTGTGACCATATCAATTTCCAATATCTTTGCATTTTTTATTTCTTTAATAGTACTGTAGATTGAATATCCAGAGCCTCGCTTATGGTAGGCAAGTGATCTATAATGAGTTATATTGCCAATCTTTCAATGTCCATTCTTAAACTTCAGATAAATTGGCATATTTTATATATATCAAAGCATTTTCTGTATTTTTATGATGTGAAATATTATCACACAAGATCCACATAGATCATTGCATATACTTTTCTTCAAATGAAATCTTTTGCACAAATTTGTTCTTATCTCTTACTCAATTTTTGAGATATTTGAATATTAATTTATTTCTATTTCATTCTTCTTCATTTAGTCTTTTTCTATGATGTTTATTTCCAAATTTTATGAACAAAAATTCTTTGAATGCAAATCTCATTTGACTAAGGTACATACTTCAAATTCACAACCTCCTATATAATGTTTGTTGTTAGGTACATTATAATAAGCCAGTTGCAACTTTAACATAATTTCTGCTCATTTTAGCATATTAAAAACTTCAGAATATACAATTCAGGTATAAATTTGTACATGTAAAATATCGTGAGCAAAACCAGTAATACTACGTCATAAAACTACACGGATAACTTGATCAAAAACACAATCTCTGTTTCTAAATATCTAAATAATGCATTTTTATCATATATAATAAAATATCTGTCACATTAAGCTATTATTTAAAGAATGTGTTGTGTTCTGATTTGTGTGCAGCACTGTCCTCTTGATACATGGGCTTACTATGAAATATTCCTCATTCTGCAATCAAATATGCAAACTATTTCATATATAAGATGAGTGAAATTTAATTTGGAAACAAAGTCTCTTTAAATAGTGATGCAATCTTTTATTGAGTTTTTTTCTTGAAAATATATTAAATATCTAATTATGATGCTTATCTTATTCTCCTCTGATTTCAAATATTTTTCCCTTTGTGAAATAAATGGCATTAATAGTAGTAGAGAATTTTCACAGCAGTGAGCACTGTTGAACATGCTCTTCTCAAATATTAATTATTTATACTCACATAAATTATTTTGCTGAAGGCACTGTGCTCTCTTTACTTTACAAATCCATTAGTCTTTACATATTTTTGTTGTACATGGTATATTTTCTGGAAATTGTCATCTCTGGGTTTTCTAAACTTATGCTACTATTTATGACTCATATCAAGCAATTCAAACATATCCAGTAAATTTTCTTGTAAACTTCTGAGCTCAATAGCCACTTTTAACATGATGATCTTTAGAATTTGTGAACCTATAAAAATTTTAGGGAATCTTAAATTTAACCCTTGGTTAGATGGTCAGAAGAATCAGCCCTCATTTCTATAACTGTCACTGTTCCAAATGTCCCCCTATGTCAAATTTTCAAAATATGCTTATTGAATGATTGAAAAAGAAGAATAATAAGGCATATGTACTACTAACATACATATGCAGATGCACATAGACTCTTTTATCAAATAAGATAAGCAAATAAGATTTAAACATAGAATTATGTTCTCTTAAGAGAAAGTGTTATTAGCGTTCATAAGGGAAGTTGATCAATTTTATGTTATTTCAGTAAATAGCATTCCATTTTTCTTTAGAACATGGGAAAGCAGAAACAATAATATGGATTTACTTTCCTTTCTATAATGCTTCTCCTTTCTTTTCTTCCAAAAATCTCCACCCAAGCTTTGCAAGTGTTTTAATCATTAATGATGTTTGCACAGTACTATAGTTCCTTTTACTTACCAAATTGATTCAACTTTTAAGCAATCTTTAGAATTAAAATAAAATTCACTATTCTGCTGATGCTAGATAAATGCTATTCTCATAAATCAGTCAAATACATTTATAAAAATGCATTTTAAAAAATACCTGTACTTTATATAGCTGCAAAAATTTATGTTAGTGATCATTTATGCTCTAATTTTAGATCAGTCACTTTAATAAGAAGATTTTTGTGCTATAATATTTTAACTACCCTAGGATGGCCTTTAACCTTTTATAGGCCCATATGTGTAACAATTAAGAAAAATGCACTGATTGTCAAGAAATACTCTGTTTGAGGTGAAGAGAACTGTGTACCTCTACCATGATGCTATGGATGTCATAAAAACACTTTTCACCCACATGTGCAGAGTACTCAGAACTTAAAATAGATTTGGTGTAGCAAGCCATTCAGACTTTTCAGTCTGGTAAGACTTAAATTTTAAGTCTGGCACTTACCAGTCTACAGTTGTTACCAATTTACTTAGCTGTGAAATGAAACTCTATGTTCCTAACCGAATTATGAGAATTAAATAATATATATACATTATAGGCTTGGTATTTAGAATGTTTTCAATATGTGTTGATTTATTCTAGGCACTAATTGAAAACAAAAAGAAACACAAAACAAACAAAAATCCCTCTGTCACTAGATGGAAGTACAACAAAACCTTTCTCTTTCTGATTTAGTTTGTCATAGTGGCAATGACAAAATGCCACAAACTGGATGGATTGAAATAACAGAATGTGTTTGCTTTCAGTTCTGGAGGCTAAGTTTGAAATCAAGACATTGACAGGATCACACACTCTCTGATTCCTTTAGCAGAGAATCTTCTTACTACCTTTTCCTTGGCTTCTGTTGGCACTTGCAATTGTTGGTGTTCTTTGATTTGAAGCTACATGAAGATCATCTTTGCTGGGTCTTCATGTGGTGGTTCTCCTTCTGTGCCCATATCTCTGTGATTTCACAAGGTCTTCTCTTGTAAGGGAACCAGTCATATTGGATTAGGACACACACTAATAATGTCATTTTAACTCGATTACATTTGCAAGGACACTTTTTTTCAAACCAGGTCACTTTCACTGGCACTGGGGATTAGGAATTAAACATTTTGGGGATGAGAGTGGGTACAATAAAACTCGCAATCTATTTTATTTCAAGAAAGATATTCCAATTTCATCCAATATGGCAGTATTTGTTTTCTCAATTTATGCATTTTCTGTGTTTGCTCTGATTTTAAAATTAGATAAGGCTCCAACCAGTTATAGAAATAATACATTGAGCTTTGTAGAATTATCAGGTAGAATGCTTTTCTTACTTGTTCATTTTTGCAGCACAAAACATGTGGAGGAGAAATCTTAAAATCGTGAGTCCAAATTACATAGTTTATTAAGTTGCAAAGTATATAAGACACGTTACATTAAATATTATAGAAACTAAAAACTTTGGCCCTTTTCATCAATTTTTCAGGGGAAAGTAACAAAACTTCTCCCTACTTTGATGTATTTTGTCCTTTGAAGCAGCAGTGAAGTGAACCATTAAAAAGTAAAACACTCCACTGAACTGAAAAACAAACTCTGATTGGGAAAGTTAATGCCTTAGGAAAAAGTAGGTTTTGTAATCTCTGCTTTCATGTCTCCTTGTATCTTTGATGGATGATGAAGAGAGTTAAATTCTAAACAAAATACTTCTGTAGATTTGCATATGAACAGAAGTTTTAAAGTGTCCACCCAAATGCACACCAAATGGAAGGGCAATAGGACAATAAGAGAAATAGCCACGTTAAATTTACTATTTCAGTTAATTTTCTAATAGAAAATAAGACATATTTCATGGGCCTTCAATTTACTTGACTAAAAAAAGGAAAACAAACACGCTAATATTCTCTTGAAATTTCCCATATGTTGATTGTTTTCCAAGTTTTCGAATGTAAAACTAATTTTATAATAATTCACATTTAATATGATGCATCATTTTGGCTATGAGATTGTATTTTGTTAACTGTAGAAATTGATTTGATATTCACTAAAAGGTACCTTTCTGAAGAAGATAATTTGCTAATTAATTAAAGGAATCCTCTTACAGAGTGTTGGCTCCCTAAGAACAAACTCATAACCAATCTTAATTTGAACGGCAGATATTGTCTTAGAATATATATTCACAATCCTAAATGTGTGACTTAGACATGAAATTAATACAAGAAATAGAGGAATGTAAATGGGAATTTATGTGTCAAAAAGGGAAGGGGTAGGTGAGAATATCAAATTGGTTGAACAGTGAATACATGAACTGTGATGGTAAAATTTGGGCAAAGGTAGGAAGAGGTTTCGGCAATTGGCCACACTGATATGCAAGGCAAGCAGTTCCGAGACAGAGTGGCGAATTAGAACAAATGTCATCAACAAGGAGTCCCTGGTACATATGAGGGAGGAAAAAGAGGCTACAATAAAAGCAAAGTGGGGAGAAGTAACAAATATCAGAGAGGGCACCAGGCTTTGTGCAGCCTCACGTATGTGAGACTATAACTCTGAAAGTCCTACAAGTTATTAGTGTGAACTTTAACATGATCTGTCTTGCATTAAAATGATTATTATAATTGCTATGATGAGAATACATTATATGGAGCAAGTAATGTGTAAAAAACTGATGGGCAGAAAGGAAATTATCTTAGAAAGTAGCAATGATTGACGGCATCACCAGAGTAGTGAGTGAGAAGTTGTAGTTTTCTAGTTATAATTTGAATATAGGTTTGGCTTTTTTTCTGATAGATTAGATAAGAATGAAAGAAATGAAATTGTGTGTGTTTGCATATGTGTGCTTGTGTGACAGCAAGAAAGGGACAGAGAGAGACACAGTGTTGTAGTTTGAAATTTTAATATTCCCCAAAGGATTGCCAGTTAGTGGTGTTACTGAGAAATGTTGGAACCTGTAGGAGGGAAGGCTGGTGGAAGAAAGTTGTTTCACTGGGGAAGGCACTTGAAAGGGATATTAGGACTCTAGCTCATTCTTTCCTTCTTTCCTTCCTTCCTTCTTTCCTTCCTTCCTTCCTTCCTTCCTTCCTTCCTCCCTCCCTCCCTCCCTCCCTTTCTCTCTCCCTCCCTCCCTCTCTTCTTTCCTTCCTTCCTTTCTTCCTTCCTTCCTTCCTTCCTTCCTTCCTTCCTTCCTTCCTTCCTTCCTTCCTCCCTCCCTCCCTCCCTTCCTTTCTTCCTTCCTTCCTTCCTTCCTTCCTTCCTTCCTTCCTTCCTTCCTTCCTTTCTTCCTTCCTTTCTTCCTCCCTCCCTCTCTCTCTCCCTCCCTCCCTCCCTCTCTTCTTTCCTTCCTTCCTTCCTTCCTTCCTCCCTCCCTCCCTCCCTCCCTCACTCCCTCCCTTCCTTCTTCTTACTTATCTTTCTTTTTATTTTCCTGGTCATTCTAAGGTAAACAGGTGCCTTCCTGCCACGTGCTTCTATGTTGATATACTTCCTTATAACAAATCCAAAGCAACGGGGTCAAGTAACCACAGACAGTGGTTACTGAAGCCATGGGAAAAAATAAACCATTCCTCCTTTTAAGTAGGCTTTCTCAGGCATTTTGTCACAGCAACAGAATCTGACTTACACAGAGAAATTCAGATCCACTTTTAATTCTAAAATTTGAACCTCAGCAAAAGGAAAAAATGAAATTATTTCAGCAAATGGGAGTGTATGTGTGTGATTTTGCAGGGGGGATATTATATACTTAGCTTTGGACCACTTGAGTTAGAGAAATCTGTTTACCAGTCATGTAATAGCACTAGATGATGTCATTATTTTGTACTTTGTACTCATTCTCTTGTCCTAAGTCCAAGGACCATGGAAGAATCAGATAAGGGAGAATAACTATATAACTGCAAGATGGGAAAAGATTAGAGAACAGAATCAGAGTTCCCTTTCATACTTCAGATTGTAAGTTGAGACATTAGTCTAACCTAACCCTTACTAAAGAGCATGTTTTCAAATTAGATGAGAGAGGAGAGATATATGGAACCAGATTAGGTATTTATATATCTCAAAGAAACTGAAGATCTTGATTTTATTTATTTTCTTATTTATTGACATATCATATTTACTGGGTAGAGTATTATAAATTGACATGTGAAATGATAATTTAGCATATTTGAATTTTCATATTTTCAAATATCATCATTTCTTTGTTAGGTGGCTTCCAACTCCTTCCTAGTGTCTTAAATATTACAACTAATTGTTATGTACCGTAATTTCCCTGCTGTGCTGTAGAATATCAGAACTGCTTCTACCCTGCCCCCTTTACCCCTTTAGATAGCATTACAGAGCATTCCTCAGAGCAATCTCAAAATAAATACAGCAATTTCCAGTTTTTAATCCCAAGAAGGTCAGTCAAATTTCCAAATCACTTAAATATCTGTAAAATATGTAATTATAGTAGATTATAGATGTAATCTGAAATTTTATATATATGCATACATGCACACACATCTGTGTATGTGCATATAGTTTTGATTATAACATAACCAGAATGAAAAGAGGTATGAATAATAAGAATGAAAGTACAGATGATAGGAATATTTTTATGCCAGTGAGACAATAAGCTGTGCTTCTTAAATGTATGATAAGGAGAAAGAATGGTCTTTTATAGTTAATGAGAACATAATTTTTAATGTAAAACGATACTTCTTACTTCATTAACGGGAGACATTTTATTTTACATGTTTTCAAAACCACAAGAAATTTAACTTGTGTTTAATATATGAAATTTATGGAGAAACATCTCACAGTAAAGCATACCTCAGAGCACTGAACTGAAAGCTTAAAAAGAACTTTTTTTAAGCACAAGAAAGGTTTGTGGTAGAATAACTGGTAAGATACAAGAGAAGTTAAACAGATTTTGAAAAAGTAACTGCTGTGGGTCATAGTTTCATTTAAATAAGAATCAGGGAATTTCATATGCACAGAAAAATATCCCTGAGGAAAAATAACATAGGGTGATAACTAGAGGACTAAAACCAGCACAAACAACAACCAAAAAACAGCAAAAATACCAACAAAATTACTTGTTTGCTTTGAGTAGAAAGAAAGCAAACACATAAAAAGGTTCTCCTCAGAAATTTATATAAATCTTTTTTCTTAATTTTGAGTTGCAATCCAACTAAAGCCTGGATTCAAAGACCTGTGTAATGTCAAAAAAATTAAAAATCTATTATTTTACATAGGGAGGTCAGGCATTGGTTAGGCCACTAGATGCCTGGAAGATCCATGTGTATACTCACTGAAGGAATTCATTCAGAATATTATGCCCAAAAGAAAGATATAAATTTCCAGGAAATAAGAACTAAACTACATATCACTGAAAAAAAAACAAAACAAAAAATTTAAAAAACATTAGAAAGCAATCCAACATAGGTGACATAAAAGGTGAAATAAAAAACCTATAGAATCAGAGATTTTGTTCATTAAAAAATAAATAATTTAAATATGAGGAGGAAATAAGAGATAAATAAAAGAGAACAAGAATATTTGAATGGAGTAAAAAATTCTAGAATTGAATGGGTACGGGATATGTAAATAGATAAAGAGAGGCAGACAGATACACACATGCTATGGAATAAAGTTCCCTTTCTTGCTGAGATACAAAAGGATGTAAAAAACTTCTACTTCTAGTAAAAACAAACAAGAAACCATGAGATGACATATATATTATATATATACATACACATATATTTATATATATATATATAAAATTTAAATCCATCAATGTTATATGGATGTGGGGTGATCACATCACTAACTTACAAGATGTAAATTAGGGACCACGAGGAAGTTCTTCTGTGTTCACATTGCGGAAGACACCCGTCTACCTGGTGCCAGTCGCTGAGGTCTCAGGCATGGTGGAGAGTGGAATGGGCTTTCCAACGCAAGAGATCCTTCATTCAGCTTAGGAGGAGCCAGGAAGACTTTAGATAAACCTGTGTGCAAAGCATCCAAATTGATTTTGAGGTAGACATCAACAAAAGGAAAAGATTTTTAAGTAATAATTTTTACTCAGAAATATTGCTGAAAGAGTACAGGAGGATAGAAGCCACCCTGAGGATCCAGTTTCACAGTGTCCTGGTGATGGCCTTTTATAGCATTGTGATTTCAGTGTTTCTCAGTTTTATGATGTCTGGCTCATGGTCTGCCAAGGATAAAGTTTTGGCATTTCTTACCTAGGTAGTTGTCTCAAAGTCCCAGGCATGTGAGTAAAAGAACTCAAATATTTCTGTCATTCGTTCTCATATAGAATAGTCTAGAGTTAATGTCCTCATGATTTTAGTGAACCATGTCTCCAACCCTCGATGATTTGTGGGATTAAAGTATCTGTTGCCTGAATATCTTAGTAACAGAGCCTGGCCATATCTTTAATGTAGTGGAAGTCTATCCTCATGTAATTTAAATACACTAAAATCTACTTATCAGAAGAAAGAAATGATCCTAATAAAAATAAAGAAGTTGGGTCCTAGGGTGAAACAGGAACAGATATTTCCTTGGACTCACGATGTTTGAATCTCAAGACCCCTTGGGAATGATTAAGCAAACCCAGCTGCAAATCTGATTGATCCTTGACATCAGTTCTTCTCCACTGCAGTACAACAGGGGAGAGGGCACTTTCCTTGTCCTAGAATTGAACTTCGAAATTGCTCTGGAATTACTCTGATGTTTCTCCCACTGCTTCCCTTTACTTTTCAGTGGAAATGTTTACTTTAATGATCCTGTTTCGTGCTCACAATTGTGTGTTAGATAAATTGTAGAAGAGGGCAGGGAGGTTATGTCTCCTTTCCCTTTTTGTCTATAGCTTATTTGTGTCTTAAAAAATCTCATGTAGGAAGCTTTACTCAAGAGTCTCAATCTTACCAGGATGTAATTTAGATAGTGAGGTCCAAGACTGAGACAAAACTTGGAGGATCTTGGGAAAGTGTGAGGTTACATGTCAGAACTGACTTATTGTAGAAATGAATAATTAACTGGGATTAAAGTGGCCATGAAGAACACCACTCCTACTGAAAAGACATCCCTTTTCCTTTCCTGTGAATCTTGGCTGGATGTGGGCTGTGTTTGTAGAGTGGAGAAGAAGCAGCACTATGCCTCTTTATAAGAGCCCTGGAAGCTTCTGCTTTCACTTATTTGGAAATAGGATTTGTCTGAAAAGAGTGAAGAGTGGAGAGACAAAGTAGATACCTAAAGACAGAGACGAACAGTGAGAGATAAATGGAAACAGACAACACAAATGAATATTACATGATTTGTAAACTCTATATATTTTTAAGCTGAGGCAGCAACCATGCCAATATAATTTGGATTTGCAGTCCCAGGAACCATATGACTGAAAGAACGTCTCCTTACCTGAACTCAACCCATCATGCAGAATTTTGAGCAAAATAAATGATGGCTGCTTTAAGTGACTGTTTATGGTTCATTTTCTACACTTTTATTTATAATGTAAATCACATCTTTGCAAAGTTAAGAAAGGCTTTAGGCCCCAAACTTTTGATTTCTGTCATACAAACTTTTGAAGGGATCTTGACCACATCCTTTACCACCCAAGACTCTGCATTATCTTTCTAAGTTCTAAAAAGTTGATTCTCTAAAATGATGCATTTATTTAGAAGTTTTTCCTTTATCATCTTAATAATCAATGCAACAATATCACTACCCAGTCAAGGTAACTTTTGTATTTCCTATAATCATTCTAACATCTTAGTGCATGGGTTAGATCCAAATCTAGTGATATTGCTTCCAGCAGAATCCCAGTGGCTTTGTTAATGCTGGAGTGCGTATTAGAGGCTTGGTTTTTGCTTTCAGAAAGTTGCTTTCTTTCATTGGTTTGATTTTTTATTTGCTGCATGCTTCTTTCAGCTTACATCTACTAACCTTAGAACCATAAGCTTCTTTAGAGAAAACACTTAAACATTTTTTAAGAGGTCAGGCAAGATTTGGGCTTGCATTGATATTTTGACTATAATTTCAGTCATTCACTAGTCACATTTCCAGACTTAGGGTAAATCTGCACTCATAAATCAAGAGCAATCTGTCTGCAGACAATCTTTTGAGTCTAGTTTCACCTCAATCTTTTATTATTATTATTTTATTATTGTTGTTGTTATTATTATACTTTTGTGGTATTTTAAATTTTATGAAGAATAATTAGAATGTTATGATATTTTCCCCAAAGGCTTTTCTTTAACAGAGCCAATAAAGGTAGAATCCTACCAATGTCACTGAAAAAAGGACTCCCTAATGAAGAAAGCTAGTGTAATATGGGATAGTGACAGAAATCCATTGACTAATGATATGAGAAAATATTCAGGAATCATATGCCTTGAGTTATTGTGTGTTATGGTTTTGATATGAGGTATCCCCCAGAAAATTCATGTAAATGCAGGAATGCTCAGTGGTAGACTGATTTGAGATTATGAGAACTGTAACCTAATCTTGTAAATTCATCTATATGATGAATTAATAATTGATAAATTGTTGAACATACTGATTGAAATAAATGAACATACTAACTGGGTGGCAACTCTAGGCACATGGGACATGACTGGAGGAATCACTGGGGTGGGCAATTTTAGGAATTATATTTTATCTCACTGGTTCCTTTCTCTCTCTTTGCTTCCTTGCTTCCATGTGCTAACAGTTTTCTTCCACCATGATCTTCTGTCTTACATCTCAGGCCCAGAGGAATGGAGTCAGCCTACCATGGATTGAACCTCTAAATCCATGAGTCCAAAATAAACTTTTACTCTTCTAAGTGTGTTTTGCTTGTTTGCTTGCTTTTGTGTTTTGGTACTGAAGATTGAATTCAGTGGCACTTCACCATGGAACTATATCTCCAGCCCATTTTAATTTTTATTTTGAGACAGAATTTCACTCAGTTGCTCAGGACCTCACTAAGTTGCTGAGGCTGGCCTTGAACTTTGAATTCCCTGCCTCAGCCTTTTGGCTGGCTGGGATTACAGTTGTGCACGACCATGCCTGAATCTAAGTTGTTCTTGTCATGTCATGTATTTTGCTCAGAGGTATGAAAAACTGATGAATACACTATGTAATTAGATTTGCCCAGTAAAGTCTAAAGAAATTTATCAAGCACATCATTATTATTATGTAGAAATGACTTACTCAAATGAGCACACACATACACATAATAAATATTTATGTGTGAGTTTTTCAAATATAAGAAGATAGTCATATATTATCCCCCCATTGGTTTTGTGTGTGTGTGTGTGAGTGCGTGTAAACTAAAGACAAAAAAGCTTGCATAATGTCCATAGAAATTCTGGAGTCAAGAGTAATTCAATTTGAGTTACATACATGTATATACACACACATATACACACATAAATTCTCTCTGTATTCTCTTGGGGATATAAGGTATGAGGAAGGGATCTGAAAGAATTGATCACTTGATTGGGTGGTATGTGGAGAGGGTTACAAAAATTTTGCACATAAATTTGAAAGACAATCCTAAAGAATTTCGAAAGTTTGGTTTAATATTTTATTCTTTTAGAGTTCATTAATGTTGCCATTCTAATTTATATGGAAGTTTTTGCCCTCAAATCAATTGAGCATCAAATTGATTTTGCTATAATTTATGGTTTGCCTCCTTGAGCTCACTTATAAAATCCATAACTTTTTCAAAACTTGTAGTTTTCATGATGGAAACTGTTAGAACTCTTTCTACATATCATGTATTGTGTGTTTTTCAATTTCTCAAGAAGTTTACATCATTGGTAATGATAATGAATATTTATTATATTTGCAGATATTGACTTATATAGAGAAGGTCTGTCCTCAGAGTATGTATCTCAAAGACCCCAATTGTGAAAGCATTTCACAAAGCAGTGTAGGTCATACAAGAATACAATCCATAATAAAATTAATGGTGTGGGATAAATATATTTACAATTCTCATATAAACAAGATATTATAAAATGGCTGCCTTCGGGGTACACACATTTTCTTCACTAGAAGTGGATGCCATTCAGGCACAAAACTGTTGTCAGTCCTTCTGGATGTTTCACCATAAACTTACAAGATCTCCTGTTCCAAAGTTATGCCTGACTGGACCATGACTGGGTTAGGAGGGCTTCCTCATGGGTTGTACCACATCATGTTCCAGCAATTCAATGGTCTGAGCCCAGATATGGGAACCTGTTAATACATAAGCCCCTCCCTTATTCAATGCTTGCTTATAGACAACTTAGAGTATGATTTTCTAAGATATAACCCACAGCTTTAACATCAGCATAAATTCCTCCTTTAGATGTGTCTAATAATTTTAAATAATTTAGATAGTAGAGAGATCATTTAAATGAAGCCAAACTCAAGTCTGAACTGGCAGACACTGGGATATGATGACACAGGAAAGTCTTACTCTGAATGTTTATATTTCCTTCAGAATCTTGGTCTTTACAGGATCCAAGGAGAAAAGACACCAGGTGAATTAGCCCTACTACCATCCTGTCTCCAGCAGAATATTACAGCTATGATTTTATTCTCAAAGGAAAAATATTTCCCTTTGAGGACGACTGATAGGACTGGGTCATAGGATCCTATTAGAAGAGTTAGGAGACTATTCAGTTCACAGATGATTTTACAAGTTCCCCGGGGAGTCATTATAGCTCAATTCTCACACAACACACTCAAACTGAATTATTCTTTGCTTTCAATCTCAAAACAGGCTATGTCTGGACTTTTTTTTACACTCCTTAATTCATTCAAGGAAAAGTGTTCAATGACTCTAATGGAAAGAAGAACAATCCCTCTCTTTCTATAAACCTGATTATTCTTAGTGCAAATGAAGAAAATATTAACTGACTTTGGTTTATTTTAACTTTATCCATACACTTAATCTTTACACTGTAGTGGGAAAAGTCTAAACAAATAAAATTAGACTGACAAACAGGTAGTTCCTTACTAAAAATCATACTTAGAGAAATATTGCTTTTTTTGTTATTGCTGATGAAATCTACATTTAATAACCCTCATACAATCTCTTGTTTAGAGATATGTCATGAGACACTAAAATATCAAATTGTGGAAAATAACTGATTTACCTTGTATTTTCACTTTAGCATAAGAAGGAGGAGGTAATGAAGATTAAAATAAATATAAAATTTGTAGGAGCATAAAAACAAAACACAGACCAACGGAACAAAATATCGAACCTAGAAGTAAAATAACACATTCTAATCAATAATTTTTTAAGAAGGTGTTAAGAAGATACATTGAAGAAAGGACAATATTTTCATTAAGTTGTCCTGGCAAGACTGGGGAGTTACACGCAGAATAATGAAGCTGATTTCCTGTCTCTCATCAGTAACAAAAATCAACTCAAAATGGATTAAAGGATTATGTGTAAGAACTAAAACTATTAAACTATTAAAAGAAAATAAAAGCAAAATGCTTTAGGATATTAAAATGGGCACTAATTTTTTTTTTAGGACAAGATCCCAAATGCAAGGAAACAAAAGTAAAATTAGACAAATGAATTTATATAAAACCAAAAACTTCTACTCAGTAAAGCAAACAGCAGAGTTCAAAGACAAACTATGAAATAGGAGACTGTATATGCTGAATATGCAGATGTTAAAAGGTTGATATCCAGAATACATAAGGTACTTAAAAATAAGAAAAATCACAATATTTTCATTTAAAATGGGCAATAAATATTCAAAGGCATTCATTAAAGCAAGATATAATTTGTATATGACTAACATGCACATGGAAAAGAGAAAAGCTCAATATCACTAATCATCAGGGAAACAAAAGCCAAAGCCAGAATTATATATTACCCTTCCACAACACACAGTAAGAAAGACTGTTATCCAAAAGACTAAAGATAATGTAAATGGTCAGGGTCTCTATAGGAGGAGAACCAACAGGATATTTATATATATCCTATATATCACATAATATATGAGATTATAAAATTGGATTTATTGATTGACTTACATGATCTGAAACTGGATAGTCTCATGACAGCTGTCTGCATGCCACAGTGACAAAAGAACCAGCAGCTGCTCAGTCCAAGAAGCTGAAGTCACGGAACAAGAAGGAAAATTATGCATCTCCAGTCACAAAGTGAAGGTTTGGGAACTCCCTAGAGAATCACTGGTCAGAGTCCATGCACTGGAACAGTAAAGGAACTAGAGTTTGGTCTTCTCAGGCAATTGATGCACCCCCTCAAGAAGAATCAAGCTTGCATTGGCTTCCTCCTTATTTTGTGCTTTGTTCCATTCAGGACTTCAAATCTATTGAACTGGGATAAACACATTCTGGATGGGTCTCCATCAGTTTGCTATCCCACAAGAGAGTCATCTCTGAAACATTTTCACAGATACAACCAATAATCTCTTAATCATAGATATCTCTTGAATTATTCAAATGAACAATCCACATTAGCAACCACAGATTAAAGTTGCTGGCAAAGAAGTGGAGAAAAGGGAATCCTTGATACTTGGTGGAAATGTAAACTGGAATATCCTTTATGGAAAACAGTATAGAGGTCCCTAAATATTAAAAATAGAATTACCACATGATCTAGCAATTCCACTTCTGGGTATATACCCAAAAGAACTGAAATCAGTATGTCAAATAGACCTCTGCTCACCCATGAACATTGCAGCATTATTCACATAATCCAAGAGATGGAAACAAACTAAGTGTCCAACCACTGAAGAATGAATAAAAAGTGTGGTATATTTACATAATTAAATACTATCCAGCCATATAAATGAAATCCTCTCATTTGTGACAACGTAGATGGAACTGAAGGTCATTATACTAAATGAAGTAATGCAGGCACTGAAAGAAAAGTGCCACAAGATATCATGATATTTAGATGAAATATAAATTGTATCTCAGAATTCAAGAGTAGAATGGTGGTTGACAGAAGTCAGAGAAAATGTGGGTATAGAGGAAATAGGGAAATGTTGATAGATGGGGACTAAATTACAGTTAGCTATGAATAAGAATGTTCTGCTATGCTACTGCACATTAGTGTGACTATAGATAACAATAATGTATAGTACACTTTAAAAAGTTATAAAAAGTGATTTTCAAAGTTTTCAACATATAGAATATATGATTGAGGAGATGATATTTAATCTGATCTATCCATTACACAATATATGAATGTATCTATCTTTGTAGTACCCCATTAATATATGCAGGGATTAAGCTTTTATGCATCATTTAAAATAAATTAAAATTTAACAAAAAGAAACACATGGGGAAAATGCATAAATGATACATAAGTATGAAGGCTAATGTTGGAAACTCTCTAGGTTATGTACATCCTAAAGGGAATGAGAAATTTAGAAAATTTCATGTGTGTGCTAAAGGATAAATATGTGTAAAGTAACACTTTCTGAAAATAATCATGTTATCATTCATACAATTATTTAAAACAGAGTTATATACTTTCAGGGTTTACATATTAGATATTTGTATTCCAAATCAGTAATTACTAACTTTGTAATTTTTATTAAATTATAGTAAAATAAAACTTTTCTCAGACATTTGTGTCAGAGTTATTTGGTAGGTAATAAGGTCTGCATATATTTGTTATTTATTTTCTTACAGTTTATTTGTATTCAGATCAATGTATCACAAATATTCTTCTCCTTTCCATTTTTAAATAAGCATATAACTGCAAAGTACTTGAATAAACATCTCACAGTTAGTCCAATTATTGAAGAGGGTGAATTAAGTTAATTATCCTAGATGAGAGTGATCACCACCAGAACTTTTGAAAGAAAGGTAAATAATATGAAATAATATACAATTAAGTCTTTTATAGGAGTTGAAGGAAGAAAAAATAGTTTAAATTTTGATGAGTATATAAAGGCACCCATAATACCTATACTAGATCTATTATGAGTACCTTTCTTTAAAAACAACTTTGAAAATGATGGTTAATCTAATTATAACTTCTGGTACTTTTATAAATATTGCAAATAAATCCCGAATCAGTGAAAAACCTATTCATTTGACAATATACAAAAGTTATAGAAAGATGAAACAAAAATTTACAGAAAATCAAGTACAAATCAATGAACATATACACAAAAGGAATTATAAATATGAATTATGTAAATACAAAATTTAATTTCTTTCCTAATAAAAATGGTATGTTCAATGTAACATAGGAAATGCAAAATTCATTTGCTGGTACCCTGTTTTTGCCCAGAGCAATATTAACTGGAATTGAATATATGTTTATATGATATGTTAGCCAAATACACAAATTCTAGGATAAAGAAGGATGATTTGACAGGTACCATTAAGTGTTTGTCATATAATTTGAATTAAATAAGAAGTAATTATATACATTTGCTGGATGATATTTCAGTGGGTTTTATTTAATTCTGTTCATAGACACTTAAGTTAATTTCATAACTTATGTGGATTTCATATCATACTGGTAAAGTGATTGGAGGAGTGCAGATGTCTCTTTAAAAATACTGATTTCAATTCTAAAGAATATGCCCCCATAATTGAAATTGTTGGATCATGTGATATTTCTTTTTTGTTGTTTTTTTACTTTAAAAAGATATTTATTTTTTTGAAAGTCATGATGAGACAAAAATGGTAGGATGTTAACCCTTGGTAAAGATAGTGGTATGGCCAGGTATGTTGGCCGGGTATGTTGGTAAATCAAGAAGCATGAGTTCAAAGCCAGCCTCAGTAATTTAGCCAGGCTGCAAGCAACTTAGTGAGACTCTGTCCCTAAATACAACATAAAAAGGCCTGGGGATGTTGGGGATGTGACTCAGTGGTTGGGTGCCTCTGGGTTCAATTCCCAGTACCAGGGTGGAAACAAAAACGATGCCTGGTAAGTCCTTAAGTGCTGGCCAACTTCTCTATATACAAAAAATTTTCATCACTAAAAAAAAATCATGAGGGTCCTTTGCCTTGATATGGACAGTTCATTTAGAGATAAGATTTCATATTATTTAAAAAAAGTAACAGGCCTAAAGTCAGCCACACAGGCCCTATATATAGTTTTATGAAGAAACTCCAGAATATTGCTCACAGTGACCATTCTCACTTACATCCCCACCAATAATGTGCAAATTTTTTCTTTTTCCACATCTTTGATAACAGTCATTTTCCATGACTGCCATTCTAACAGTGTGAAGTGACATCTTTTGTGGTCTTGGTTTGCATTTACCTGTTGATGAGTGATGCTGAACACTTTATTTACATGTGTGTAGGCCATTTGCATGTCTTCTTTTGAGAGAGTATCTGTTTGGGTATCTTCTTATTTTTACATGCTAATGTGCTATTGAAGTATTTGAGTCCCTTACATATTGTCAACACTAATCTTTCATTGGATGTAGACTTTCCAAGTGATTTCTACTTTCTACGAATTGACACTTCACACTGTTGATTGGTTCCTATGTTCTGCAAAAGTTTCTGAATTTGTCACAGTTCCATTTGTCTATTTTTATGTCTATACTTTAGGATCATATTAAAAAATCGTTCCCTAGAGCAATATTGTAGAGGTTTTCCTCTATATTTTCTTCTAGCATTTTTACAGTTTATGTTCTTATATTTGCCTTTAATCAATTTTTTGATTTTTGTATTTGATATAGCAATTCAATTTTATTTTTCTGCATACAGGTTTCCATTTAATGGCATTTTTACTCTTTGAAATCTGAAAATAAGTAGGTTTTTCTAACTCTTCAAATTTCGACATCCTGTCATTTTTTATTAGAAAAATAAATTATATTTTTCTACTCTTTGAGTACCAGGTACAATGGCTATTCCTCATGTTTTTGAGATTTAAACATCTTGTGATGCTCTATTTTCTGTCTTTTCAGCTTGAAAATGAACCAACTCTTATTGCCTGAGCTCATTTCTTTCTAGTTCAGCTAAAAACAGCTAGCAATAATAAACCCATGTTTCTAATACGATTTCTAATATTATGATTTCCCAAACCTACAAACTTAATAAACTTAGTTTAGTATAAAATGTGATAGTTTTGCCAAATATTTTGCTACTATATAACATGGATCTATTAAGATGATTTTTATATTAATATTTTCACAGGAAAACTTCATTTTTGGATCAGAGGTGACAGTCTTTTAAGCACAGAACACCTCGCAGTGGTTTCTCTTGCACATTTCTCCCCAGGGTGTTATGCTGGAGGAGTGGGCCACAGGTTCAGCTGTGTTTGTAGTAGAACTGCACCACAGGAGAACCCCCAAATTGTTATGAGAATGCAGAGCTTCTGTAGAACTGCTATCACACATGCCTTTATGTCTTTCTAGAAATATATATATTGTAGGGGAACTTGTGTTGTGGAACACTAGGCACAACTCCCTAAGGAAAATGGCACGTAGTATCTATTACTCCTGATGTCCTCAAATTTCTCCAGGAGAAGGGGCAAGGATTGGCTAAGAGGAGATCAATATTTCCATATCTATTATTTCTCCTCCATTTCCTTTGTTCAGATGCCTAGAAAATATAGACATTTTGACAATTGTAAGAATTTTACCCCTGTGATTTCCTCATATTTCCATATCTTATGTCATTTTCCTCACTAGTAACAATCTGACCTCTAAATCAATGTTTTACATTTTGAATTCTACATTGGATAATCCTCTACTTTAGTATATCAAATCCTATTTCAACTTTAGGAATTTTAGGAGTTTTCATTTCATTTTAATTTGTGCATGTGTGCGTGTGTGTGTGTTGCTGAGTATTGAACCCAGGACCTTGTGCATGGTAGGTGAGTGCTCTACTACTGGACAACTTATCAAGCTCCTATTTTAGCACTTTTGAAGGATACAGCAGGAAGTATTTTCTAATTTAATAGAAATTTATTTCTGTCTGTATAAATAAAAACAGATAGGAATGAAGTAATACTTCCACTGCCTGAAGTATTCGGGTATTAACTAATATAATACAGGTGTCTCTCATCTTCAGCATGGACATTCAAAAATTGCCAAAGGCATCATTGTAGGGAGGGAGAGAAAGGGAATGGCTTGTAGAATAATTTGTGCATAGGCATGGAGAAAGTACACAAGACATCAGTTTATAGGCATTGAATAGAACATATTCACATTTTCACACTTAACTAAGACAACCTGGAAAAGAGGTCTTGCAATGTTTTCACAGGAATAAGATATGGGTTTGCATAATAACTACTTGGTCTCTGCTGTGTCAGGATCTCTGCTTTCATACTTTCTATATTTTCTCTGATACTTTTAATATCAGTAATATCAGGGGTTTTTTTATTATTAAAATACAACACCAAATTTGCTAGTTTGCAATTTCTCAGTGTTGCTCCAAAATATTTTGCTTTCAACTTCCAATAACTGTAGCTCCATCAAATCAAAGTATTTTACAGATGTGTGTATTTTTTTTCTAAAATGTTAAGCATTATAATGGATTTTTTCAGCTTCTTAATATAGTTTCATTTTTAATCTAAAAATTTGGGATTCTTTTAAAAACTTCATAATTTTCTACAGGACCAGAATTACTTTATATATGAAGGTATTCTGTTTTTTCTCAATGTCAATTTAAAAGAACACTTGAATACAAATCGTCTTAAATAAAAATATTTTAATTATAGATACATCTATAAAGATATTTTAAAAATAAGGAATCTTCCACAAATGCAAATATACCTAGATTCTCAAATATCCTGTCTTGAATCAATATTTTTGTCATATCCAGTGTAATCATAGGAAGACTTTAAGCAGATGATAAACGAAAATTCTTTCTACTTCCTTTTCAACTTCACTAAATTTTAAACTATTTTAAATTTGAAGTTTCTCTTTTAAATTATAGATGAAAACACTTGGTGAACATGTCTCCATGAAACTTACCTGTGATAAATATATTAAAAATTTAAAATATGACACACAACCAATAATAGCAAAGCTTATAATAGTAACATTAAATGTCATCATCTTCAAGGTCATACTACAAGAAAGTTAAAACTAGCATTAGTCATTTCTAGAACTCAACTAAGAGTAAAAAAGATTGTCTATACTGAATGTCATTGGTACTTTCTACAGACTTCCAGAAGAACTTGAATCATCAACCCTGATGCTTTAACCTAAAAGTATTTGTTTCAATAGAAAACCTTATGTAATCAAGGCAAAAAAAGATACCATTTTAATAATTTCACTTATTTTTTCTTAAGTTTAAAAATAATAAATAATTGTAACTATAGGATTTAAACATCTCAGGCATGTAGATTCACAGTGCTGAGAGAGAAATTCTATCAATAAAATCTCTCCACCACTTGACTTAAATGAGTAAGCTGGTATAAAGGTGTGCAGCAGTGCATGAGTGTGAGGTGATAGAAGGAGTACAGTGTAAATATGGATGTTCTCAATGTACACCTGTACTGGGAGATAAAATTGCAAACTTTTACCATAGAATGCCTGGTTTCCTCATTTAACCTGTCTTTTCCCTAGTGTATCCTAACATTTGTTTGTATAGTGGTTAATTAGGAAAAACAAGTTATTAAAAGAGATGCATATCAGAAGCCTAAAATTGTAAATATCACAACAAAATATTTGAGAAGTTGTGCTCATTTTTGAAACTATTCAGGTTTACAGCTTGATCCTCTGTGTCAAGTTCTGTAGTATCCTCATCCATGCCCCAAATTAGTATATCCTACCTTTCACCTGTAGTTCCTTGAACTAGTTACCATGCATGCCAAGGGTTTCCTATCTCAAGTACCTGGTCGATCTTCCTGAAGGTGTCTCTGGTCCCGAGGGAAAAATTTGAATTTCAGGGGATTTTTTAACATTCTGTGGTCCCCTGGAATGAGAAAGGGAAGCGGATGTATAAATATTCCAACAACACTAAGCTTTGATTGCCCACGGTGTTAACACTCATTAACTCAAACTTGACTTGTTTTCTTCCTTCAGGGTTTCATTTCCCCATCTTTCTGCATTTACTAGGATTACTACCTAAATAAACTAAATAAACCATAATCCTTCCTTTGGGGTCTGGTTTGAGGGAGAAATAATTTTAGATATGGCTATCATCCTTAAAGGTGGATAAGAGAATTTAGATTCATAAAAATTATTCCACATTATTGCAATGCATGCTACAAAACTTAATGTAACTTTTTTATATTTGGATTTATGTCTGAATCAGATATTAGGAAAAATAAAGCAACTAATAAAAAACTATGAAGACATTGATAATATTACCTAAGAATAAAGATAATAAACACAGTGATTTCTAAGATAGTATTTAAATTAGCTTAATTGTCTATGCTAATTCTTTTTATTTATTCTTTCTTACATAAATTGTTTTGTTTTCATGACAAATATAGGCAGAAAAAAAGGCAGAAAAATGAAAAAGATGTATCAAGTTTTTCCCACCTTTCAAAAAGAGAAAAATTTTATAAAAGCAATACATGACATTTAGCTTAAATTGTAGTTGTATACAATTACCAATAGGTAAGCATAGATTATAAAAATAAGATATTTCATTTGGTATTATTTGAAAGATTATATGAAGATGGAAAATCTTAAAATTGCATTAATAATTGGGTATTGTCTTCTCTCTTTATTTTTCTATTACCAATGACAAATTTCACTTCCTAAAGAAAACACTTATACATTCAGCACCTTTTCTTTCATAGTTTACATGCAGTTTTATATTTGCTACATGAGAGAAGAAGTCATAGGCAGCACTGTATCAGAGGAACAGTGGAAAGTATCATGTTAGGTTGGTTTCAAAAGGAGTAGTAAGCCTCAGTAACATTGGACATTTTTGTAACACTTCAAGAAAATGACACATTTAAGAAAGAGAATATGCTGAAATTCAGATTTATGTGTGTGTGTCTCAAGGGAAAAGAAATAGGGCACAAGAACAAAAAGTGTGATAAAGCAGAGCCAAGTCACAGATTCTACTACCCAAAGGTCTTCATTTAGCATCACTCCTCATACAAATTACAGCATAAGATGATTTCTACATAGTAGTATTAGTAGTAGTAGTTTAGCAAAAATATTTTTAACATCAACTGTAGAAAAAATTTATGTAAGATGTTTATGGGAGGAATTATGACAACGAAAAAATGATAACTTACTGAATTATTATTTCAACATTATAAAACAATAAGAGTTTTTGATGCAATTTTCTTCACCTCTTCTGACTAATGTAATTGATAAATTGAAAATACCAATAACTCAGTTGGTTCACTGCTCATTCATGGATGCTAAATGTTAGAAGAGGTAAGAACTCATTTGGTAATGAAAATACTGAAAAAGAAACATTTATGACAGAAATAAGGTTAAAATAGCCAAAGCTTACATTTTCTGTATTATAATCCCCCTTTTCAATTGTTTTCTGAATATGACTTACCCAGTAAAGCAGCATACAGGTCCTCATACCTTGTACTAACCTACTCCATTTTTAATCTGAAATTAAGGAACATTCTAATATGAGAGTGGAAAGAAATTTAAAGGAGAACTGCAAAGAAACTTCTCAGATTTCTCCAGAAACTGTCTCACCTTTCCTTGTGTGATTAAATTTGGCATTGATTTTAAGATCTATGATTCATGTGAGCTTAGCTTGACAATTCAAACTGTATCATTATGCCCTTATTTCAGGAGTGAGTTTTTGTTCTACAAGAGGAGAATAAGACACTTATGACTTGGTGATTCTTGTTCAAAATGGACATCCTCTTTAAGTCATTCACTCATAGAGATATCTTTGAATGCTAAAACATGTCTTGATGCTCTTTCATGAAAAGGCATAACCTCACGGTTTTCAAAATTCAGTGACTGAGTTGGGTAATAAACATGGACAATAAGGTACAGCTGGAGAGCAATGAGGGCATATCAACTGCTGGTCAGGTCAAAGAAGGGCTTCCGGTAAAGCAGATATTTGGCTGAAGTTGAGAATAAATTGAAGAAACAAGAATTGCATCTTTTTTTTTTTCTTTTTGATACTGGGGATTGAACTCAGGGGCAGTTGACCACTGAGGCATATCCCAGTCCTATTTTGTGTTTTGTCTACAGACAGGGTCTCACTGAGTTGATTAGCCCCTCACCATTACTGATACTAGCTTTTATTTTTTAAATTTTGATTCATTGTACACAAATGGGGTAGAACTTTAATTTCTCTGGTTGTACATGAAGTAGAGTCACATCATTTGCATAATCATATGTGTACACAGGGTAATGATGTTTGTCTCATTCTGTTATTTTTCCTTCCCTCACCCCCTCTCCACCCCTCATTTTCCTTATACACTCCATCCTTCCTCCATTCTTACCTCCCACTGATCCCCTGTTATGTATCATCATCCACCTATCAGAGAAGTCATTTGGCCTTTGGTTATTTGGGATTGGCTTATTTCACTTAGCATGAATTCTCCAACTCCATCAATTAATCTGCAAATGCCATAATTTTATTCTTCTTTATGGCTGAATAATATTCCATTGTGTATATATACCACAGTTTCTTTATCCATTCTTCTATTGAAGGGCATCTAGGTTGGTTCCACAATCTAGCTATAGTGAGTTGAGCTGCTGTAAACATTGATGTGGCTGCATCACCATAGTATGCTGATTTTAAGTCCTTTGGGTATAGGCGAAGTAGTGGGAATAGCTGAATCAAATGGTGGTTCTATTCCAAGTTTTCTAAGGAATCTCCATACTGCTTTCCACAGTGGCTGCACAGATTTGGTACCCCACCAGCAACGTATGAGTGTACCTTTCCCCCACATCCTTGCCAACACCTATTGTTGTGTGTATTCTTGATAAAAGACATTCTAATTGGGGTGAGATGAAATTTTAGGGTAATTTTGATTTGCTTTTCTCTTATTACTAGAGATGTTGAACATTTTTTCGTATATCTGTTGATTGCTTGTAGACCTTCTGTGAAGTGTCTGCTCATTTCTTTAACCCATTTATTGATTAGGTTATTTGTACTCTTGGGGTAAAGTTTTTTGAGTTCTTCAAAGATTCTGGAAACGAGTGCTATATCTGTCCTGTGTGTGGGAAAGATTTTCTCCTACTCTGTAGGCTCTCTTCACATTGTTGATTGTTTCCTTTGCTGAGAAAAACTTTTAGTTTGAATCTATCTCAATTATTGATTCCCACTTTCATTTCTTGTGCTTTGGAGTCATATTAAAGAATTCTGGTCCTAAGCTAACAGGATGAAGACTTGGACCTACTTTTTCTTCTATTAGATGCAGGGTCTCTGGTCTAATTCCAAGGTCCTTGATCCATTTTGAGTTGAGTTTTGTGCACGGGGAGAGAAAGGGGTTTAGTTTCATTTTGCTGAATATGAATTTCCAGTTTTCCCAGCACCATTTGTTGAAGAGGCTCTTTTCTACACTGTATGTTTTTGGCTCCTTTCTCTAGTATGAGATAACTGTATTTATGTGGGTTTGTTTGTACTATTGATCTACCTGTCTATTTTGGTGCCAATACCATTCCATTTTTGTTACAATTGCTTTGTAGTATAGTTGAAATTCTGGTATTGTGATACAGTCTGCTTCACTCTTCCTGCTAAGGATTCCTTTAGCTATTCTGGATCTCTTATTCTTCCAAATGAATTTCATGATTGCTTTCTCTAGTTGTATGAGCTACATCATTGGGATTTTAATTGGAATTGCATTGAGTTTGTATAGCGCTTTTGGTAGTAAGGACATTTTGACTATATTAATTCTGCTTACCCAAGAACATGGGAGATCTTTCCATCTTCTAAGATGTTCTTTAACTCTTTTTCTTTAGCGTTCTATAGTTTTCATTGTAGAGGTCCTTAATCTTTTGTTAGATTGATTCCCAAGTGTTTTTTCCATTTTTTTTTTTTGAGGCTATTGTGAATGGGGTAGTTTTCCTAATTTCTTTTTTTTTTTCCAGAGGATTTGTCACTTACAAATAAAAATACATTAGATTTATGAGTGTTGATTTTATATTGTGCTACTTTACTGAATTCATTTATGAGTTCTAGAGGTTTTCTGGAATTTTTGACTCCTCTAAATATAGTATCGTGTCATTGGCAAATAGTGATAGTTTGAGTTCTTCTTTTCCTATTTGTATCCCTTTACTTTCTTTGGTCTGTCTAATTCCTCTGGCTAGATTTTCAAGGCCAGTATTAAATAGAAGTGGTGAAAGAGGGTATCCCTGCCTTGTTCCAGTTTTTGGGGGAATGCTTTCAGTTTTCTCCATTTAGAATGATGTTGGTCATGGGCTTAGCTAGATAGCCTTTACAATGTTGAGGGATATTCCTACTAGCCCTATTTTTTAGAGTGTTGTAAGCATGAAGTGTGCTATAATTTATCAACTGCTTTTTTGGCATCTTTTGAAATAATCATATGATTCTTCTTAACTTTAAGTCTGGTAATGTGGTGAATTACATTTATTGAGTTTTGGTTGTTGAACCAACCTTTCATCCCCGGGATGAAACCCACTTGATCATGGTGCACTATCTTTATAATATGTTTTTGTATGAAGTTTGCTAAAATTTTGTTAAGGATTTTTGCATTTATGTTCATTAGGGATATTGGCCTGAAGTTTTCTTTCCTCAATGTGTCTTTGTCTCATTTTGGTATCAGGATGATATTAGCTTCATAGAATGAGTTTGGAAGGGTTCCCTCCTCTTCTATTTCATGGGATACTTTGAGAAGGACTGGAATGAGTTCTTTATTGAAGGTTTTGTAGAATTCAGCTGAGAATCCATCTTGTCCTGGACTTTTCTTGGTTGGTAGAATTTTAATAACTTCTTCTATTTCATTACTTGAAGTCGATTGATTTAAATTGTGTATGTCCTTCATATTCGGCTTGGGTGAATCATATGTCTCTAGAAACCTGTGTATGTCTTTGAGATTTTCTATTTTGTTGGAGTATATATTTTCAAAATAGCTTCTAATCATGTTTTATATTTCAATAGTGTCTGTCATGATATTTCCTTTTCCTCATGAATTTTAGTAATTTGAGTTTTCTCTCTCCTCTTTGTTAGTTTGGCTAAGGGTTTATCAATTTCTTTCATTTTTTCAAAGAACCAACTTTTTATTTTGTCAATTTTTTAAATTCTTTCTCATGTTTCAATTTCATTGATTTCTACTCTGATTTTAATTATTTCTTGTGTTCTACTTTTGGTGTTAATCTGTTCTTCTTTTTCTAGGATTTTGAGCTATAATGTTAGGTGGTTTATCTGTTGACTTTCTCTTCTTTTGTTGAATGGGCTCATGTAATGAATTTTCCTCTTAGTACTACTTTCATAATGTCCCAGAGATTTTTATTAGTTGTGTCTTTGTTCTCATTGACCTCTGAGAATGTTTTTATCTCCCCCCTGATGTCTTCTGTTATCCATGCATCATTCAGTAGTGTATTATTTAGTTGGAGGAGTTTCTGTTTTTCATTTTATCATTTATTTTATCATTTATTTCTAATTTCTAATTTCATTCCATTATGATCTGATAGAATACAAGGTAGTATCTCTTTTTTTTGGTTCATAGAATTGAAAAGGATTTGTTTAATGTACATTCATATGCCATTGTTTGGGGCATAAATATTTATGATTGTTGTGATTGCTGATTTATGCTTCCCTTGAGCAGTATGAAATGTCTTTCTTTATCCCTTCCCACTAACTTTGGCTTGAAGTCCATTTTATCTGAAATAAGGATGGAAACCCCCGCTTTTTTACTGAGTCCATGTGTGTGCTATGTTTTTTCACAGCCTTTCATGTTTAGTCTGTGGGTATCTTTTTTCTATGAGATGAGTCTCTTGAAGGTAGAATATTGTTGGGTCTTTTTTGAAATATAACCTGCCAGTCTATATCTTTTGATTGATGAGTATAGGCCATTAACAATCAGAGTTATTATTGAGATGTGACTTGTATTCCTGGTCATTTTGACTTATTTTTGGTTTTTATCTTGACTTGGTTTCTCCTTTAATTGGCTATTCCTTTAGGGTAATTCCTCCCTTTGCCTACATAGATTGTTTTTCATTTCTACCTTATGGAATGTTTTGCTGAGAATGTTCTATAGTGCAAGCTTTCTATTTGTAAATTCTTTCAGCTTTTGTTTATCATGGAAGGATTTTATTTCATCTTCAAATCTGAAGGTAAGTTTTGCTGGGTATAAGTTTCTTGGTTGGCATCCATTTTCTTTCAGAGCTTGAAATATTGTAGGAGTACCTGAGGATACAGAGCTCAGGCATTTTCTCTTCCCTTAATTGGTCTGGTCACGAGCCTAGCACGAGCATGATCGGGAGTGTGGCACGGGGGTGTTAACAGCTATTGGCAAGTTGTAATTAGTGAATGTCTGTTATAAATGTTTGCTTCTTCTGCATTAAACTGAGCCTGGTCTTCAGAACTTGTGCTCTCTGCGTGGTGTTAGCGCCGTCGCACTCACCCTCCTTACCCCCACAGGCTGCTCCTGTTCCACTTTACAACATTCTGGTGCCCAAACAGGGACCCCTGCGAGAGGGTAAGGTAAGCCCAAGGCAGTTGAGTGATCTGCACTCATCTTCCTCACTCCAGCAGAGGGTGAGGTAATCCCTGGGTGAGTGACCTGCACAACATAAGCTACATGGGTAATTCACCCTCGGCTTTGCGGACAAACCAAGTGGCCAGCCTGCAGGCGTTGTTGTGCAGTAGGCAAATAAAGGTAGATGATGAAGAACTCGGTCACATTTGGGAACTAGTAATAAGTCTTTTCCTATAGATGAATTCTGATAGTATATGGTACGCTGAATGCTGGGGACAAGTATTACTGCAAGCACAAGAATGGGAAGCACAAACAGGGGACCAACCTCCGTGTACTTTCTACCCAGTGATATCAGCCCTTCTGGGTTGCTTGCAAGGGATTTTGTTGTATGTTCTTTGTTATACGGGCCTAACAGGGTAAGGTTAGCCCCTCTTTTCACCCATTCTTTGTATGTCTTGTATAGTTTTTGTATGTCTTGTATCTTTCCCTAGTTTTTCACTTGTGAGCTGCAACACTTCCAGGTTCGTCTGGACCACTGTTTTGCGCTGATCACGCCTGAGCGGTGAACCCACCCTGCTTTGGGGTTTTCCAAGACACAGTCACAGACATACGGCCAACGCCTAACAAGCACTGGAAGTGCCCTGTGGAAGCACCAACATTGATCCATAACACTCCTAGGGCCTCCTTCTGTTTGTCTTTCACTTTCATTTTACAATTATTCCTGAATAATGGGGAACCTTCCTTCAGTGCAGCATCCCCGCAATTAGCCACCCTTAAAGTCCTACTTTCACAACGTGGTCTTAAGGTCAAAGCCCAACACCTTGATAAATCTTGGAATGAGGTTCTAGTTTTGCCTCTTGGATTGATCCTGAACACATTTGGGATCTATTAAGGAAGGGCTCTTGCCCTTCTTCAAAAATACCACTGACACCTGAGGCCATATCCCGCAGCGAGAGGGCGCAGAGCGAGCGTGAGTGGCGGGTACACGCAGGCTCCAAGACTGATCCCGGGAGCCACCAGTGTAGGGCAGCGTCTGTGAGGCCGCTGCTGAGCACTGGAGCAAACCTGAATACTCCATCAAAGGTTTCATTTATCTGCCCAAAAAACCCCCACAAGTTTTTCCTGTTAATGTTACATGCCAAATTTTATTGTACACCACATACATTGAAGCATTTTTTCCCTGAGTTAACTATTGAACAATGTAAACATCTATCAAGAGATTGTGTTAAATGTACCCCCTACTGCCTTTAGGGCCTTTACAAGCCCTGGGAGTAAACCCTCGGGGTCTTCTCTCTAATGCCTTATGGCAAATGGATGTTACCCACTTTCCACCCTTTGGGAAATTCAAATATCTACATGTAATTATAGATACTTAGGATATATCCATGCTATTTCATTATTGGGGAAAAGGCTAAACATGTCATACAAGCTGTTATGAGTGCTATTATGATTTTAGGAGTGCTTTGGAAAATAAAAACAGACAACAGTCCTGCATACATTTCTAAACAATTCTCAGACTGGTGCCAATCCTGGCACATTCAACACAGTACAGGCATACCCTGTAATCCCACTGGCCAAGCAATCATTGAAAGAGCTCATAAAGAACTTAAAAGTCAACTTTTAAAAGAAAAGGGGGAAACTATGGATCCCCTTCAAAAAACACCATCATATGTTATGAATAAAGTTCTTTTCATTTTAAATTTTTTGACTTTTGACAAAAATGGACTTACTCCTGCTATGAAGCATTGGGCACCCTATAACAAATTTACAGAGTTGCCATTGGTGCATTGGCCAGACCCACTTACCCTCACTTGGAAAGGCCCCCATCCCCTCTTAACTCAAGGGCGAGGGTTTGCTTGTGTTTTTCACAGGATTCATCAGCACCTATTTGGGTGCCTGTGAAGAACATCCGACCGTTCCTCGGAAGCGGGCCCCTCGACTCCCTCGAGGACTCCAAGAGGGTCCCAGCCATACCCACCAGTAGCTCAAATGAGACACAACCATCCAAATGGCCATCTTGATGACGGCGTGACCCTAGATGGGACAATACCACCTTTATGAATTAAAAGAGCTTTTAATCACGCTCAAACTCTCGTTCCTCCTGGGGAACAAACAATCCAGCTATGCTCAAATGTGGTTTTGTTTGTGGGCCCTGCTCTAAAAAGAGAATTCTTCCCAGCCAGTCCTCTAACTCACAATGAAAATGCTGACTTTTCTCCTAATTCTGGTACAAGAAAGTATTTTTTCTCCTCAATATCAAAGGTTATATGTTTTTTGCTTTTTCTCACAAAAATGTTGCAAGTCTTCCTTACAAGTTCAAATCCACAGTTCAAGCAGATCTGTGGCTGTGTTTGTGAGCACGGAGCCCCAGCATACCCGCCTGCAGGACAGAAACCCTGTGTACTTAGAGGCTCGACCGTACCAGCATGCCTCCTCCAGACAAGCAAGAAAGACCAAAAGGACTAATAAAATTTCCAGACCTACCCCCTTTTTACATTAATATGTCACCACTGGAACATCACTGATAATGGCTGGTATTCAATGACAGGTAAGATTCCCAGAGGGGACAACCTAAGACAGACACAGACATTGCAACATTGTGCAATCTAGGCAAGGGTGACCAACGGCTGGTAGTCAATGATGGGTAAGATCCCCGGAGGGGACAACCTAAGACAGGCACAGCCATGATCACCTTTTGCCTCCATGAGGGTTGGTCACCCCATGGTAGCATGCTGTCACTCCTGGCCAGAGGACACATGCCTGCACAAATAAAAGAAAAGGGGGAATTGTAGGAGTACCTGAGGATACAGAGCTCAGGCATTTTCTCTTCCC
>JAJEJO010003871.1:0-60808 GCA_020662805.1 Glaucomys volans
TGTTAAGTTTTTTGAGTTCTTTATATATCCTTGAGATTAATGCTTTATCTGAGGTGCATGTGGTAAAGATTTTCTCCCAATCTGTAGACTTTCTCTTTACATTATTGCTTGTTTCTTCTGCTGAGAAGAAACTTTTTAGTTTGAGTCCATCACATTCATTGATTCTTGATTTAACTCCTTGTGCTTTAGGGTTCTTGTTAAGAAAGTCAGATCCTAAGCTGACCGTGGTGAAGATTTGGACCTACTTTTTCTTCTAGTAAGTGCAGTGCCTCTGTTCTAGTGCCTAAATCTTTGATCCACTTTGAGTTGAGTTTCATGCAGGGTGAGAGATAGAAGTTTAGTTTCATGTGGCTTTCCATTTTTCCCAGAACCATTTGTTGGTTCTTTTCTCCAGTGAATGTTTTTGGCACATTTGTCTTGTATGAGATAACTGTATTTGGGGAAGTTTGTATCTGTGTCTTCTATTCTGTACCATTGGTCTTCATGTCTGTTTTTATGCCAATACCATGCTGTTTCTGTTACTATAGCTCTGTAGTATAGTTTAAGTTCTGGTATTGTGATGCCTTCTGCTTTACATTTCTTGCTAAGTATTACTTTGGCTATTCTGGGTCCCTTATTTTTCCAAATGAATTTCATGATTGCTTTTTCTAGTTCTATGAAGAATGTCATTGGGATTTTAATAGGAATTGCATTAAATCTGTAGAATGCTTTTGGTAGTATGGCCATTTTGACAATATTAATTCTGCCTATCCAGGAGCATGAGAGGTCTTTTTATCTTTAAGGTCTTCACTTTCTTTCTTTAGTGTTCTGTAGTTTTCAGTGAAATATTTTTGATTGGAGTTTTGTCCAGAGAGACTGGTCAATGCTCTCCAAAGGTCAGACTTTTTTGCAGAGTTCTATGAGGGAAGTTCTGGCTCCTGGAGCTTAGGTCTAGTCAGGCATTAGGGACTTTGTTGAGTGGTGTCTGCTCTGGAGAGATCATATCAATACATTCCTAGGATCAGGCAGTTGCTGATCTCTGCTGGAAGTCTAGATCCAGGAGCCTCCCAAGAATTCTACTCAGGAACCAACCTGTGTCTCACATACTCCTCTGCTCCAAGATATGGCTTTCCAAGGCTTAGACCTTGAGCACCTGCCTTTCAGTTTCCTTACCTTCTTCAGTGGTCACATTAGCTGCCAGACTCAAAGGAAAAGTGAATTGCATTCCTTTTGTGTTCCTTACTTGAATGTGCCTAGGTACAATCTTTTCTGCGCCTGCTTCACTCATGTTCTGCTAGGTATACCTTAGGCAACACAGGGAGCTCTTGCCGGGACAGTATGGCAATGTTTACTACAAACTACAAAAGAGCTGCAGCATGGCTCTTCAAGATGGCTCCTGCTTCAGCTCTACAATTGCCAGTTAAAAAACAGAGCACTTTTCAATACCATCTGCAGTGCAGCTTCTTGATCAGTTACGTTCAGGCTGCTTTTCTGATCTATAGGTTCTTCCTTGCCAAATTTATCCTTTGTCTTTCTCTTTCTGTTTGTAGTGTTCCTCTCTCTGTGTGAAGCAGCACTGCTGCTGCTGCTGCTGCTGCTAGATCCAGCTTGTTCCCAGAACTCTTTCTTGTTCTCTGTTCAATATACTTGAATTTCTGAGTATCTGATATTAAATTTCAGTGAATTCCCTCTTTCATTCACTTCATTGAAAAGCAGTACTCTTGCTTCTTAAACGCGGAGTCAGGGAACAACTGGAAATGTAGTCTTCATAATTCATCATCTTAAATCTTGACCCTAAGGAGAATCTTAAAATTCCTTTTTAATTCTTTTGAACTACGATCTTTTATGTACAAAGTTAAAAACTGATAATTTATTCTGTGAATATCATGGAATATCATCCATAGTATGAATAGCCTTGCTCAAAAAATAAACATTTAATGTTCACCAAAGTGTCACTCATTTTCCCAATAATTGTAAGTATAATGAAAGATGTAATGAATAGGAATTTGTTCTACCATCATTATGAAGAACAAAAAGGATGGACCATTTAAAAAGGAGTTTAAATAGTCCAAAAGAATGCTCAGCTTTTCTTACTGAGATTTCTATGTTAGTCTAAAAAACACAAATCAACTAATCATTTTGCTACAGACAAAGGGAAGCAGGCAAAATTCCAAAAAAAAAAAATCATATAGAATCTAACATATTTGCAGAAATGCGTCAAACTCGTATGTTTTTAAAAATAATTTACTGCACTTGTGGTTGAGAGTGCCATATTTTCCAGAATTCTAGCCAAGAATGCAGTGAACTTTTGTCAGGCTATTTCACCAGGAGTGTTTAATGTCCCTTGTCTTATTCTTACCCAGTCACTTGAAGTTTGTGCTCACATAACCAAAGCCACTTAGCAAGAATGCTTTCCCAATTAAAATGTATTTTCCTTTGTCAAATGAGCTCTTCTTTTTTCAGTCACAAAAGTGAAAGGATATTTCCTGAACCAATATTTACCTAAATTTTGCTTCTGTTGTGGATGCCAACAAAATTAGCTGGTCTCTAGATGGATTCCATTTTCCAACTATATATTTTATGCATTCCTTTTCTTTGCTTACCAAGAAGAACAGCATTGCTTGTGCTGAAGTTGATAACTCTTAATAAAAAGTGTAGCTTTGTCACTCTTTGAAAATTTGCCCCAAATTTATAGTGTTTTCCCTTCTACTTCAAAAGATGATTTATTTTAGCCAATTACTCAAATCTTTGATTACAACACCATTGATGTTTGCAGTTTTCAGGGACTTACAACTTTCTTTTTCAAGAGTTGCCAGTTCCTTAGGTCTCAAAGTGTATGCATTATTTCTTTTCTAAATGTACTACATTCTGTAATTTCAGTCGCCTTTCCAAATGGTTATGGGGACATTCTCTTCTACCTTATAGACCTTTTATCATTGACTTTAGACCTTTCATTTAACCCGAGAACTTATTTTTCAATTCTAGTCATTTTGCATACAGTTGAGTCTTTCTGGTTCATCAGTGTTAAGCCTTCAATTTAGTTATTTGAAAAACATGCTCATATCTAATGCACAGTTTTATTCCTGGACCACTCAATTTTGTTTCAGAGTATTTTGTGTATTAGACCATTTAAAAAAGACAATTTAGAGCATGTGTCTTGGATAAATCAAGCTTAAGTCTAGTGAAGTTCTTTGAAATGGGAGAGATTTGAAATGGGAGAATCTACCTACCTTCCCCATCTAGGTAGATTGAACTCTAGGACAGAGGGTTTTACAGGATCTCATAAGAAAGCAGCATCAATATTTCTCAAGGACTGGACTCAGCTTTAGCCAGGCTCTTCCACTTAGTAACTCCAGAATCCTCAGGTCAAAAAACAAAAACAAAACAACAACAAAGGAAGGCAGAATTTTCCAACTGTGGCTCAAAACGACAGGGAAGGAGTCAAGGAAAATTCATATCATTGCGATTGATTGATTGTTTAGAGAAAAGTGACAAGGAAAACATGTCCACATGTGTTTGGTACAGATGCAACTTTTTCTGAATGTCTTTGATCTGCAGTTGGTTAAATCCATGGATGCAGATCCCGCACAACTATGGAGGGCCAAC
The DNA here is from genome assembly GCA_020662805.1 of Glaucomys volans. NCBI lineage: Eukaryota > Metazoa > Chordata > Mammalia > Rodentia > Sciuridae > Glaucomys > Glaucomys volans. Next base: position 3,586 of record JAJEJO010003871.1, read on the forward strand.
TGTAAATGCTCAGTCTTTCCAGCTCTTTATCAAGTTTCATGGATTTTTCATTTACAAAAACTCAAGGAAACTGAAGGGATTCCCTTGTAGATATCCAGGACCCTCTTTCTAAGTGCTCCCTTCTTTCTAAGTAGTGTCCTTCACATTCTGGCAGCCTTGGCAACCCCCATTCTGATCTCCACGTCCTCAAATCAGCACTATTGCCAGGCTCCTCCAAGCCCATTTTGAGTTTGGGCCCCTTCACTCTCACTGCCTTGGGGGAGGAAATCATAGGGCTCATCTTATTTGTTTTTTTCTATCTCACAGATTATAGTTTTATCTCGCCTGGATTCTTGTTCAGTGTTTGAGAACAATTGTTTCACATAGTTGTCTGGTGCTCTAGATTTTTTATGGAAGGTGATCAGTTCCTGTGGAAGGTAATCCTTCATTTATGACATGCTGCTTCTTTTGTGGTTTTCAAGAATAAAAATAGATAGGAGATAGTCTTTTAAACATGAGAGAACTTTGGAATTTCAGCACTCATATCCATTTTTGAAAAAAAATGCATTACAAAATTTAGTCAATTGAGATATCACTATAAAGAATTCAGGAATAAAGAAATTGTGGTAACATCCTTGGAATGGAGCAATAAATTCATTTGTATATAGAATTAGAACTGAACAATTCTAAGGATCATAGCTATAGAAAAAGAACTTTAGTGTTATAACATCTGACCAAACAAAAATATAAAAATTAGGCAGGAAAGGATGTGAAACAAATCAAAAGAGTATAAATATCTTCGTCATTCTTTGAAAAAAGTTAGTTGAAACGTTCCAAAATTGAAAGTATGAGTATAAAAACATAATGAATCTGACCTCAAATCTTTCCCAAAATTGCTTTTAACTTTATAGATAACACTCTTATTAAAATCAATCCCTTATAGAAAGCAAACTTTAATTTATATTCAGTTTAACCTGTTTTCCAAAAAATGAAATTAAAATAAAATTAAATATATTTCTAAAAATAGCTTTATGTTATTTTACTATAAATTTATATCTTTCTATCATCTCTGTCTTGCTATCATCCATGTGTCAATATTGTATAGGTACAAAAAGGTATCTGCAATGATGTACATCAATTTACCACAATAATTATTTCTTAGCACTGAGAATGAATGACTTCTCTTTTCTTTTCCTCTTTTGTATTCATTTATTCAGTAGATAAACTCTATGCCAATAGTTATTCTCAATTATGAAAATATAAAAATAAGAAAACAAAGTCCATGTCCTCATAGGGTTTCGTTCTACTATTAAGAGACAGACAAGGTAACACTCAATATGCTATTCAATGTAGTAAAAAAGGTCTATAAAGAAAAGTGAAGCAGAGTAAGGAGAGTGTGTGAAGTTTCATGTCAAATTTTTTTTTAACCTATGAATGTACAGTTATTCTAATATTATTTGTTGGAAAGATTCTTCTTTCTCAATTTGAATTTTTGAACCTTTTTCAAAAAATCAGTGGGTTGTACTCTATTCTATAGATCTACGTGTCTATCCATCTTCCCATACCACACTGTCTTGATAACTATAGCTATATCGTAAACTTTGAAATCAGATAATATGAATCCTCTAATTTTACTCTTCCTTTTCAAAATAATTTAGCTATTCTAGTTTCTTTGCCTTTCTACGCAATTTTTTTTTTTAGAATCTGTTGTTTATATGTCTAAAGAACACTTTGGGATATTGTCAGGATTTACATAATCTATAAATAATTCTGGAAACAATTGACATCTATATTATTTTGAGTTCCGTGGTCTAATTCATGAACACATGTCTCTCCATCTTCTTACTTAAAATTTTACTTTATTTGTTGGTTTTACCTGATGCATAAAATTGCACATATTTATGGGGTACTATGTGATGTTTTGATTTGTGTATACATTGCATAATGTTTAAATTCGAGTAAACATATCTATCTCCTCTTCTATGATTTCTTTATGGTGTAAACATTCAAAATAATTTTTGTCTGCCTTGAAAAATACACTGTACACTATTCTTACCTATAGTCACTCTATTGTGCAGTAGGACAACAGAACTTCTAGCTTCTATCTAACTGCAACTCAGTACCCATTGATAAACTTTTCCCTACCTTCCCATCCCATACTCTCTCCAGCTTCTGGTAACCACTGTCGTACTATCAACTCTAATAAGATCAACTTTTTTCATTTACCTTTTCATAACTATTGAGCACATGTCATTTTCATGAAACTCAGTCATTATTCTTGAAAAAACATTAAGCATTGGTATAATTTGGCACTAATGGTGTCTCTAATGTTTTTAAAAATTTAGATTAATTAATTTAGGGACTTAGTATGGAGCTTATTGACTTCACTTATTCACAAATATTAGGGGACTTAGGAATCATCTCAGGAGCTTATTAAAATTCAGATTCCTGGGCTTACCCTAGAGATTCTAATTCATTAAGTCTTGGGTGGGGGTCAGGAACCTGAGCTTTAGCAGGCAAATAAAAAGATTATGGAACAGGGATCCAACCACATTGGGAGAGCCACTTACTTAGTTTTTTTTTTTCCTTTTCTGTGTATTTTCCTCTGCTGTTTATCCTTTTGTTGATACAGAATAAGAGGGAAAAAAATTGGAAATGACACTCAAACAGGTTTTGCAACTTGTGAATAGCTATGGTAAAGACATAATAGGGCAGGCCAACATTGCTATGCTAGATATGTTTCTTAGGCTGCTTGACTTTTGCATTTCCTGTCTATCCAGCTTTAGAGTTCCATTAAAAATGAGAGAACCTATGCACAGGAAGTCTCACTCAGGCACAGTAGAGTTTAGTGAATGTGCATGGCTTTATCAGGTGTTTTTAGTTGATGTGTTTAGCCAAGCTTGACTTCAGTATCAGGAGTCTCTGAGATAGTCTGACGGTCAATTGAAATTTAGAAATTTTAAGCCTCATGAAATTGATGGCATATGACCTGATTCTACAAAATGAATACTAAAAGTAGCTCTGAGTACTGACTTTTGTGAGTCATGGACTTGAGCTTCCATCTAAACATGTTTTTTATTTATGTCAATGATTGTTATTTTGTATATGGCACATTTATATGTTATAATTTATATGTGTGTGTGTGTGTGTGTGTGTGTGTATACACACACATTCTCTCTCTCTCTCCCTCACCCCAAGAAGGATTGAAAACAGCCAGCAATCTGGACAAATGATAGGGACCACACGTTAGTGAAATACAAATAAATTACTAACTCTTTATTCTCCTTTATCAGTAAACAAAATTCAGTGCAAATACCTTTCTGTTTCAGTTAGAACAGGCACCTGCTCAGGTAGTAAGCAAGAACCAAGACTGAGTGACACTGTGACAAAGTAGAAGCATAGGGTCTAGAGTTAACAGTTAACCTTATCAGCTCATGCATAAAGAATCAGTCCAGCTGATCATGATGTCTCCCTGCTTGAGTTGCAAAATATGCTGAAATAAGGAAAAGGAGAAAAGCAAATAGCTACTCTCAGACTGTTCAATCTGCAGCAGATTTCATGGCTGCCCAAATATTTTCAAAAGTGTTAATTGGCTAATCTTGATTATTGATCATGTTTCCAAGCAGTCTTGGGGTCAATTGCAAAGTTTTACTCGTTTGACCTAACACAGGAAGACTCAGAAATAACACAATCATAGCAGATTTGTGCCAGAGACAAGAATGTGTTTTGCTTCTCTGCCCTTTCTGATGAGCACAGAAGACTCTTTCCCATGTGGATAGTCTCGACCCACATATTTGGACAATAAGAAGACTGCACTTAGATCATTTGATAGCAGGGCTTTCAGCACACACACTCCCACTTGCCACTCTGGAGAGGCATAACTCATTGGGATTATTTGTTCTTAGAGGAAACCAACCACTGGAAGGCAAGAGACAGATCACAGAGACAGAGATAAATACACCTAATTATAGACTGAGCTATTAGTGTGACATGAATTGCTGTTTCTGAAAATGATCTGACAGCCAGCAAAAGCTCCCCTGTCACCAGCCTTGCCTGTTAGCAAACAGGGCCCCACCATGACTCTTCCTGCTGCCTCTGTGGCTTTATGTCTTCTCCCTTTGCTTTGCTCATGAAAATGAACTTCATATTTCAAATCACTTCTGTTTTTTAAGGTTTGAACATAGCTGCTGGCATTCTCCTGTTTCCCTGGGTATTGTTAATGTTTCTCAGTTTATTTAAACAACAGCTCTAACCCAGGTCAGCACTGGCTGAATACAGTCACCTATATACCTAAGGCTCTTGACTCCTGGCTCTACCCTGCATGGAGAACTTGCAAACCTTCTCTGCAGCATCTCCTGCAACAGGGAGACTTTTTGTCCTTTATTTGCTTAAACCACACAATTCATTTAGATCATATCAAATATTTTTTCATGCCAATATGTGATAATGAATACTAATGAACATTTACTGCTTTTCTTTCTGAATTTTATTTTATCGCATTGGAATGAACCGAGAGATTTCATCTGTTGTCAAAGCATCAATCTTGCCCAGAAAAAAAGATAAAGGATTTTGATACCTGGTTAGGGACCTGGTGCACGTGATGGATGTGCCTGGAATACAGGATTAATGTGAAATGGGTACACCACCTCTGACTGAGTTTATTTGGGAAGGATGCTCTCATAAAATATTTAGGGACAGTATTGGAATTAAATACAGAGCACAAATGGGGATAGTTTTAAAAATTATTAATGTCCCGTCTGAGTTCCTTACCAAAGTCTTAGTTGGCCCAAATTATCTATCTATAGGCAGGGATGCAGGGGGGTTTGAGAAATAATTACAGAAAATTATAAAGAGAAAGCTGGAGGTAATATTTAACTTCTCCCATGCAAATTAAGATTCTGCAACAGAGCAACAGTTTGAAAGCCAGGTTAACTATTACGATGAGAATTTGCTTCTTCCCTCGACACTTTCACTCCTGTCTTTACATGTCAGCAACTGTGCCTGAAAGACTGGATTGTAGGCTTTTTTCCGCATGGTGAGACAAAGATAATTGTTCTGTCTTTGACAGCAAAGTCAGGGGCCTGTAAATTTTTTTTTTTTTTTTATTGAACACAAATGGAGTACAGCTATTGTTTCACTGGTTGTACACAAAGTAGAGTCACACCATCTGTGCGTTCATGCATTTACACAGGGCAATGGTATCTGTCACACACTCTGTTATTAATTTTACCCCCCACCCGCCCCCACCCCTCCCTTCCCTCTATGCTAGCTATCTTTCCTCCATTCTTGCCATCTTTCCCCCCCACATTATGCATCATCATTCATTTATCAGAGAGACCATTCGGCTTTTGGATTTATGTGATTGGCTGATCTCACTTAGCATAACAGTTTCCAACATCATCCATTTACCTACAAATGTCATAATTTTATTCTTCCTTATAGCTGAGTAATATTCCATTGTGTATATATACCACAGTTTCTTTATCCATTCATCTACTGAAGGGCATCTAGGTTGATTCCATAATCTAGCTATTGTGAATTGAGCAGCTATGAACATTGATGTGGCTGCATCACTGAGGCAATCTGATTTTAAGTCCTTTGGGTATAAGCCAAGGAGTGGGATAGCAGGGTCAAATGGTGGATCCATTCCAAGTTTTCTAAGGAATCTCCACACTGCTTTCCAGAGTGGCTGCACCAACTTGCACTCCCACCAGCAATGTATGAGTGTACCCTTTTCCCCACATCCTCGCCAACACCTGTTGTTGCCTGTGTTCTTGATAAAAGACATTCTAATTGGGGTAAGATGAAATCTTAAGGTGGTTTTGATTTGCATTTCTCTTATAACGAGTGATGTTGAACATTTTTTCATAAATCTGCTGATTGCTTGTAGATCTTCCTCTGTAAAGTGTCTGTTCATTTCCTTAGGGGCCTGTAAATTAATGAGATAAAACCTTCTTGGTGTTTGAGTTTTGGGAGGAGTTGGTATGTTTCCTAAGAGATGCCAACAGAGACAACTCAGGAAAGAGTTGAACTTTTAGGATGTTTCTCTATAACTACAGACCAAAGTAAGGTTATCATCACATAAGTCACAGAGTCATATGGAATGGAACCCTCGAGTTTAACTTCCCAGACTGCTGCCAGTGCCCATGGACCATGGATGCTGAGTTGATGGCTGGCAGACCTGCCAATCTGCCATAGCAGGCAAGGCAGCCCAGTTGCAGTAGAGACTGGGCTGCAACAAAGAGGTAGCAGACACTCAGAGGTCTGCAGTTAGCTGGAGTCAAGGAAGGCAACTTTATTCAAGGAGTCCTTCCAGGCCTTGACTGAGCCAAAAGAGATTAAGTCATGATTTAAGTCAACCTTAGGATGGGAACAAGAAGCACCCATGAGGTGAGACAGGGCCATCACTCCAACACTGACCTGCATACAGTCAAGGACTGCATACAGCCAGCAGTTTCTCATCTTCCCAGTAAGGTACTGGGGAGTAAGACCCCTTCTTCTCACACAATTGGACTCCACCTTAGGGAGAGAAGCAGAAAGGGGAAGCCAGGAGGGCTATTTAAGTGACTATTATTTTCCTGTGTCTGAACATTTGCTGAAAGAATAATCATGAACACACAATGACTAATTAAATTTAAACCGATGGGACATTTAGCTATTAGTATTCTCATTAGCCAGTGGGTAGAGACTTAGAAGAAATGCCAGGTAAGGGTTTTGCTGATGAGGTTTACCAAATAGGCAGAAAACATTCAGAAAAATATGTCAAAAATGTGCTACTTATTATACTGGGAACGTACCAAATCAAGCTTCCTCTTTGCTTAAGACTAGTACCTGAAAATGATTTGCTTTCATTTCATATGTTTTGTTCTTTCTTTATGTTTTATTTACTTATTTACTTCTAAAGCTTCATCCTTATCTCTTTAAGGAAAATGAAATCTCATATTTAGCTAAATGCAAGCAATACTATGAATAACCCAGGATACCTTACCGACTTGGACATGAGCTTATGATGTCAATCATAAGCTCAGGTTGTCAATCAGGTTGTCAATTGGGTTTGTTCAGGGAAGCCTCTGGCTAAATTTATTTGGAAAAAGAGCACTCTTAAAAACTTTTAGGGATGATTTGGAGAATAAGTATGGGATATGGAAATGGGTGCTTACTTACAGAACTTCCACCAACAGCTCTGTGGTGTGAGAAAGGGTGACATTGACATGTTTCTCTGGTGCCTCAGGGTATGATCTTGAGAATCCTGGGTCCTGGTTCTTAGATCCCTATAACTTGGAAAGAGTTGGAGGAACTTAAGCTTGATTATTGGTCCCTCATCTCATTGCACTAATATCATTAAGTAGGATAGAGGCTGCAGAGTTAAAGCTTTCACAAATGGAAGTTGATATTATGATCTTCAGTTTTAATGTGGCATCAAAGTACTGGTGAAAGGCAATTTGAGTTTTATTTGCATATCAAAAGTTAGAACAAGCAAATTTCTTTAGCCAACTTATTTATAAGCATTCATCCTGGTGGTCCCAAGTTCAAAAGTCCAGGAAAATAGCAGAACTTGTATTCATACGTTATAACATGCAGGGTCATAATGTCTAGCATGTACTGAGTACTTAGTATGTGGCAGGCCATGTCTGAGTATTTTACAAGAACCATCTCTTTTCATCTTCAGAGTGAACCTATGAGTCAGATACCATTTACATTTACATTTCATGAATTAGAAAACAGACTTGGAGATATTAAGTGTTTCCCATAATCATCAGTTAGATAGTCACAGATGTGGACAAAACAACAAGACAAAACAAAGCAGGGACTAGAGCCAGGTGATAACTTCTCACGATTCCCAAGCCATGAACAATCCCAGAGAAGTCAAGGTCTTCTGTCTCACACCTGGTAGGAACCTGCTGTTGTGTTGCCTGCTCTGCCATCCTGTGTGCAATAGGACCCTCACTTTAGCTCTTCTACAAAGCAGATATCCAGAGAAAATACCCTGACTTTACTGTGTCTACAATCTAGCCTTTGTTACTTGTAAACAGGGACACAATTAACTAAGGCTCCAGTCCAGAAAAGCTATCACAAATAAGATAAAGATTGGGCAGAGGTATAGAGAGGAGAGTAGGCTTAAGAGGAACTGCTGTGAGGTAGGAGGACTTCTGATGTGCCAGAGAAAAGCCTGTGGATTCTATGTAGTTCTGGGGAGAAGGAGAGAACCCTAAAGAAGGAAGAGAGCCTGAGGGGGGAAAGCCACAGCCATGAGAACAGCCTCCCTCATGTTGTCTAGGAGGGACCACACCTGTGTCTGTGCTGCAATCACAGTGGAAGGAGTGGGATAGTGTCTATCATTTCTATAATAACTTCCTACATACCTGTGTCCATCACTTTACAGACTATCATATGATGTCACATACATAATCTCACCAGATTCTCCAGTGATAATTGTTCTAACCTATGGGTCCTTTCCCTGCACAGTGTCAGTGGAAAGCAATTATTCTGTGTATGCAACCAAGGCTGTTTACACTTCATGCTTCAGAGCTAATCATCTCCCAGTAGTTTATTTGTTCATTTGTTTTTATGTAAACTGTTTATTGTGAGTAGAATTGGGGACAGCAAGGGTTACAAGCTTGTAAAAATATCCTCAATTACTTTCAAATGCTGGTACTTGTCCTTCCATATGGCCTGCCTGAGACAGCACTTAGTTGAGCCAAAGCTTGCAAATGAGTCACAAAACTGTACTAACACATCATTCACTTTAAAAATATTCTATCAGTGCATAAGGGTTAGGCATAATATCAGGGTTCGTTTTGGCACAATCATACACACGTGAAATATAATTTACTTCAATTCAGTCCCCAGTACTTTCCCCTTCCTTTTCTACTCCCTCCCCCATTCCCTTTCTTCTATTTTACTGGTCTTTCTTCTATTTACTTATACTTTTAAATTAGTGCATTATAGATATACATAAAGGTAAAATTCACTGTGGTATATTCATATATAGTATATAGGATAGTTTGGTTGGTTTCACTCCATCGTTCTCTTTTCCTGTTCCTCCCCTCTGCCCCTCAACAAGAGATCATTCATCTTTATAAGGAATATACAGACAGAACTCCAACAGAGAATTTTCTCATTATTCTCCCAGGCTGTTTACAAACTCTAGCAAGTCTTGGTCATGGGTGATACTGGGTAGCTGTAACATATGCTATTTGGCAAAGAGTAAGTACAATTAACTACAAATTTTCCACACATGGATTACCCAGATGGTGAGAATCATTCTTTCACATTTATCTGCTGGATCTTCTTTGAGTTCAGAGATGTGTTGTCTACTTCAGCCACCACTCTCCAACACTAAACCAGCTGGAAAGATTATCTTTGGTTTTCAGTTACCTACTGAGATGCTTTCTTCATCCATAGTTGACTTCTTACACCTCCCATCCCCCATCATACCAGATTAACTACAAGACTTTGAGAAATGTGAAGTCAGGATTATTTTACTGAGATTCAAAGGGAACAGCATACACAGAGGATTGCTCCATTTAAATTGGCAGATTTCCACTCCTGGATTCACTTGCCAAATGTTGGGGTGGATGGAGTTGGCCGCCAGCTCGGGCTGAGTTCCCATTGCTATTGGCTGTTGGTGGCAGTGTGTCCCAGAGGTGCCTCCAGCTATGGTCAACTGCAACGTTCCTGCCAGGCAGACCATGGCAGGTCAGAGAGTAGGTGTCCTTTAATGGGACTGAACAAAAAGCCACCTTTTCCAATTTTTTCATATTGCCCCATGAGTCCAGTATTAAGTTTCCCCACCCCATGCAGAATTGTTCTTACGCATGTTTAGAAAAGTATATGCAAATGTCTATCACCATCATTTAATCTATCTCTATGTTAGTGTGTGTGTGTTTGTGTGTGTGTGTGTGTATGTATACATGTGAATTGAAAAAATATCAAAGTGAGACTATGAACCATGATTAAAACTTAATTTAAAAAACTATTGGTGTTGTCCTCTTTTGGTTCCTGGCAAATGAAGTGCTTGCTCTTCTTATCTTTGCCCAGTTGAGCAACACACACTTCTTCCAGAAAGATAGTGTCTTAGATTCAAACTTGGAGGTGGTGAGGTTTCCACAGAGGCTAGATAGAGACACTGAATTCCACAGGGGCTTCAAGAAAAGCAATTTTAAACTTGTAATAAAACTGTTTGTTTTGCAAGAGATACTTAAAATCACATCTGAAACTTCATTTAGCATGTTTATTCACTCATTCATCTCATGTTTATTTATTGAGAGTTCATTATGTTCTGAGGACATAAAAAGTGTAACATTTCCCCTCCTCAACTAATTTATGGTATAAATGGGAGAATTTCTCTAGAACCATCTTAAATCACCCACTTGGTGATTTTCAGAGCACTTTCACATCACTTGTCTCCTTTGATGCAGTTGAATCTGTCAAGGCTGGTTCATTCTCCTACTTGACAGGTGAGGAAAGCAACGTCTTTTTTGGTTGTACTGTTAGTTGTTGTGGAGTGAGCACCAGAATCCTCACTAACTGTGTGATTTGGGGCAAATTAACTAACAGCTCTGATTCTCAGCTTTCTCATCTATAATGAGAACATAGGTCTGAACCTTCTCCTTGTACCCCACACTCACTTCTGAATGAATAATAACTATATCTTTGATAAAATAATATTTATAAGATGCTTAGCACTATGAATAATAACTATATCTTTAATAAAATAACATTTATAAAATGCTTAGCAGTATGCCCAGCACATTGTATGCTCAGTCAAGGGTAACTATCCTTAGATCTTGGAAAGTTTAGTGAGTCCACAGTCAAATCCAAGATATTGCTGCTATTATGAGGGTAATGAGACCCCACTGAGTGGGCTCTCCTGGCATTTTGGGAAGCAATATCTAGCTCATTTTTAATCCTTGGAGTCACTGATGGATTCGGGTTGAAAAATGGTAAAGCTGGTTTAGTGATCAGGATCCTCACCCCTTTTTTCAAGTCATTCCCTCCTACTACAAACACACATGCACTCTTAGACCAGGGCCATCTCTAGCTTCAACACTACTCCAACCCTTTTCAGGCCCTGAAAGAACTGAGTCAGGTAACTCCAAGGTGAAGGTGTCTGTGTAGGACACCTGCGGGACCTGTCTGTTGGCTAGGTTACCATCTTCTGAGACTGATCTGCTTCAACTGGCCTGAGACTGATAGATTCAAGCTGATTCCCAGTAACCCAACTTCTTTGTTTTTGAGGTCCTCTAGGAATGTGTGTCTGCACCCACAGATTGACAGTAAACCTGGGAGGCTAACTAAATCTGATCCTTGTGGTCAGGCTGATGCTAGCTGGGAGAAGAAAGCTAGTAGGGTGGGGAGGATGGGAGCAGGAGTCCCCCCATCTGTCTGTATCCCCTAACTCCCCACAGTGGAAGGAGACCAGTGTGCTGTGTTTTGCAGGAGGAGGGTTTTCATGGGTTTTGAAGTGAAAAGAAGTGAGTGTGGGGTATAAGGGGAAGGTTCAGACCTTTGGGAATTTTTTTAAAGCAATTTCTATGACAGCGAAGATCAGTGGCTGCACTCACCACCAGAAAGAATTCCTGACACAGCCAAGTCAGTTGTTCAACTCCAATCTTAGCAACTGTTTTCATGCATTTGCTCAATCTTGAGAGTCTAGCAAAGAAACCATTTTCAGTTCAACTCAACAAATATTTACCAAGCACTCAGAATACGCTAGACATAGTGCTAGGTATGTGGGTACAGTAGTAAGTGAAGCACACAAGGCCTTGACCTCTTGGAGTTGTTATTAATGGATTCTTCCTTGGTCTAGTGGGTCATTCTTTAAGAATCATGCCTTATTACCTCTGCATGGTAGGAACTTCACAACAGAAGGGCAAACCACTTTCTGCCTCAGATATTGTTAATATCATATCTGTTAATCTTCTGGAAGATGTGAATTTTGGTTGAAGATGGAAAATAATAGCTTCAGTTGTTATTTTATTTTTTTTTATGCAGACAGAAAGCTTCAGGTTCAGTTTCCTGGGATCTCAGAAAGAAGGACATTTGTGAATATTCTCACCAGCTGGTGGTCTAAGGCTGGTCCCTCAATCTTAAGACAAATGAATGACATAAGGGAATCAGTATGAAGTATTTAAAAAAAATGAGCAAACATGATTGGCTAGGCTGTGAATAAGCATCAAGGTTGGACTGATATATAATGTTCATCGTAAATCTGACTGAAGACATTTTTTAAGAAGGAAAAAAAGATAAAGATCGGCTGTTCTTCCTGATAATGAGAGTTTCAAATCACTAACTGAGGCAGAAACAAAGCGATATCAATTTAGCCTTAAAGCTATACATCAACAAGGCTTCCAGAAACCATATGCACAACCCAAACACTTTCCTGTCATTTCGTCATAAACAAAGAGCAGTATTTGATTTGAAGATCTGATAAGATTTTTCAAGAGCACATTAGAAATGTTTATGAGAAGAACATAACACCTGAGGACAAGGAGCTTAAGAGCATTGCCAAGACATTCAGCCGAGGGTCACAGCACCCTGGATGGCCATCACTGTCACATCCCTGTAAACCCAAAGTTCTAAGTATTCTCTTCAGTTTCCATCATTTAAAATGCCTGATGTGTTCTATGACCATGCAGAGTTTTAGAGTTTAGAAGGACTGTAGAAATAATATACCCAAACTTTTTGCTTCACTCACTTAATGGCCGGGCAGAGACTAGAACCCAGATGCCATTCATTGTTCACACCTCTCCTTTTGCTATCTTAGGTGTTGCTTGCCATCTGCAGGGGGAATCTCTGGCCATTGTCAGGCTCTGTGTTGGTGATAAACAGCTTGAAACCAAAGATGAGACTGTGGAATGATGTTTGCTGTCAGTCAATGGTTTAATTTTCACCAAGTTAACATTCTCTGAGTAACTTTTTACCTATTTGCTGTCTAATGGTAGGCATGTCTAAGACTGCAAGGTTTTGATAAAGAGGCTTTCTATTGGTAGAGCTTTTCCCCCCTTTTCTTCATCCTTACCTGGCAGCTCTACCCAACATGACTGCTTCTCTATCAACATGAATGCAAAACCTGCCTTGATTCTTCATGTAGGCACAGCCAAAGCTCTTTCTCTGGGTTCCATCTGCTCTTTAGACTTTCCTTCATGAAGTGTGAATCTTACCATCATTATTTGTTTGCTTACCTGTCTTCCTGTTGGAAGTCATATGCATCATGGTGTCAGGAACCAGGACTTCATATTTAGTTTTCCTGGAGTCAGAGTTTGTTGGCTGAAATACAGTTATCCATAGAGCAGAAAGAGAGACAGTGTCTGGCCAGTGGCTCAGAGAAGCAAATGAGGTAGTGAATGTATGGATGTCCTCTTCTGGTTTCTTCTGCTCTTTGAGATGGAATAGGAGGTTTTAATCTGAGAGTAAAGGGAAGGTTTGGAGGTTGAGGAGAAAGGGGAGGATGTGAGGTTGTCAGGAGAGGGTGTGGAGGGCCTGGAGGTGGAATGATGCAGATGTTTGTCTAGGACTGTGGGGGATAGGCTGGGCCAGGGACATGTAACAGATCTTTGATCAGCATTACCAGTTCCCTTGAAGACAGAGGCCATGAGTTTTAATTGAGATCACTGGCAAGATAATATTTTTAAGTACATGTATTCATTATGAAGATAAAGATTCAATACTTATGAAGAGTTGTAATGGTTAATTTGAGTTGTCAACTTGATTGGATTAAGAGATGCCAATGATTAAGAGGCTTCTGAACGTGTCAATGAGGGCATGTCTAGGAATGATTGGAATGTGGCACAGTGAACTGAAGTGGAGCTCCTCTCTACATGTGGGCAGCACCACCCAATAGAATGGAAGTTGGAAGAACAAGGAAGCAGATGCAGATGCAAGCTTGACTCTTCTTGAATGGGTTCCATTGCTGCTTCGATCCTCTGAGAATGTTGGACTCTCACTTCTTTAGTCTTCCAAAGCAGACTCTGCCAGTTATTCCCCAGATAGTTTCAGAAGCCTTGTCTCGGACTAGGGTAGCACTGTTGATCCTTCTTGTTCTGGGGCTTCTGCTTCTTGTATTGAGCAGCTACTGGTTCTTCCAGCTCTCCAGCCTGCAGACAGCCATTGTGGGCTATTCAGCTTCTGGTTGTGTAAGCCAATCTAATCAATCCCCTTTTTAATATTCATATTTCCTGTTGATTCTTTTCCTCTAGAGAACCCTGACTAATACAAGAGTTATATTAACTAATGTTCAGGACTGTGGTGAGAGAGAACTCCAGTGGGAGATGGAGGCAAGGACAGAGTGGGAGTAATGCCAATGGTGAATCATGGGATCTTAGCTGGTTGGGGAAGAAAGGAGAAATGAGGGGGCTGAGGGACAGTTTGGGGTCCATAGAAGCGTCAAAGAACTCTTGAGATCACTTATAGCTGAGGGAGTGAGAAGAAAGTTGAGAGAAATGAAAATGGCTAGAGGATTTGTTTCATCAAGGGTGAAGTGTTAAGTTCTCCTCTTAATTCTGTGGCCAAGGGAAATACAGATGGTTGGGGTCCTACTTCAGGGAGCAGAAGAAAGACTTCCACAGACTCTTGCTCTGAGTGAGCTACTTCAGAGTCTTTACTCCAAACCATCAGATTCTCTATTTCTCCTCATTCATCCTTGCCCATAACACAAATACCTAGTAAGACAAATAGGTCTCAGTCCTGAAACATGTCAATGGAAGATGTGTCAACACAGACAGGTGTGCCACCTGTCTGAAGCAGAGGAGGGGAAGCTCCCAGGAGCTAGGAATTGGTCATGAATAAGATCCAGGCTTTCATTCATAATCTCAGTCTCCTCCAGGGTAGGGAGGCACTATTTGCCCTATTTAACAGATGAGGAGATCGAGGTCCAGAGAAATTATGTTACTTGTCAAAGTTCATACAGCAAGTAGTATGTGTGGTGTGGTTGAATTCACATCCAGGTCTCTTAGGTTATTTGTGCTGGAGAGAACTGAGAGACTGCATGGATATCCCAAACTCCCTTTGAATTTTCCCATACATTTGGGCATGTTGGAGAGTTTTCTTCTTTTTCTTCTGATCACTCAAGAGTCTGAAAGAGGAGCGACTCTGAGTCGTTTAGACTATATTAGAACAGTGCTTTCATAGAATTGGGCCAGGGCACTGATTTTTGACAAAAATAATAAAGTGTATTATTTTTATGTGTAAAGATAGGAATGATTATCTCTTGTGTTCTTTGACTTAATGACATTTTGGTATCACAGTATCCTTGAACTTAATTTCTTTTTGCCATTAAAACATTTCTTTCTTAATTATGAGATGAAGGCAAATAAAAATAGGAATTTATTTTCTTGCTTTGATGCCCTTTCTAGGCAAAATAAAGAGTTGGTATTAGATGGATTCTCATGTTTTTGGTCATTGTCCTTGTCCATGAAATTGAAAGTCTGGGAACCACTTGTTTAGAGAAAACAGGCTGGAACCCATCCTGAGGCGACTTGGCCTCAGGGCCTGGGGAGGCTGGGAGCCTTTTGCTTCATGGCTTCTCTATCTTCCCTGAGCCAATGAAACTCATGGGCTCAAGGACCCTAAAATTTTCATTAGTGTGAGTACAAATCCCTGCCTGAGTTTGTTTTCTGGATCATTTATCCTGCAAGTGGATTTAAAGTTGGCATGCTCTTTTTTTAGTCCCTGAGCACCATGAGGATAAAGTGTCCAGAACAGCCTGACATCAGAAAGAATCTCTCAAGCTGGGTTGCCAGGAAGCTTCAAGGGGTGGGTGGGAAAGTCAGAGCTCCCACAAATCATTGCCTGCTGGGAACAACGCACAGTAACCCTCTCTTTTTATCAGAGATTTGTCTCCTAATGGTGCAGCTTTGAACAAACTATGTCTCCCTGCTTCTGTGGTAACCAGAAAGCAACTGACTGCAATGAGAAATTGAACAATGGAGGTTCAAGGTCAAGGAAGCCATGTTTTCTTGGATCAGATGTAAAGCAGTACTCCAGTCTTGCAGGATGGGGTTCAGGAAGAGCTTATCCATCACATCCTAGTGAGTGATATGAAAGGATCAGAGTAAGATCATATGACTTCTTAGAGAAGATCACTGGGTGATGGCTCCCCTGATGACTTTCTTATACCAAGTTATAACAGGACATACTGTGCTAAGCTTGAAAGAAAGTCTTTGTGATTTTGGATTTTCTCTTTGTTTCCTCACATTCGCATTTAGGCCATTTGTCACACACAACATGGTACGGTGGCTCTCGGGGTCAACTCTGCATTTCTGGGATTTCTCATCCTGGTCCCAGTACATACCAATGTTTGGACCTTGAACACATTGTTTAATCTCATAAGGCAAGGTTTCCTCAGCTGCAAAAGAGGAAAAAATAGCATTCCCCTCTCTGGTATTGTTGTAGGCTTAAATGAGAAACTACTTGTAAAGTACTAAAAGTGCTTACGACAAAAATGTATTCAGGGGTTGGAGCTGTAGCTTAGTGGCAGAGCACTTGCCTAGCATGTGTAAGGTACTGGGTTCAATCCTCAGTACCACATAAAAATAAACAATTTTTTTTTTAAAAAAAGGCATTCTGTCCATCTACAACTACAAAATATTTTTTAAAAAAGCATTCAATAAATGTAAGCTGTTAGGATTATCTCTTAAAACATAGAATAGACAGGAAATGGGTTGTAGAGACACACCAACTAGCATTTATTAGACGCAATACATCCCACAGAACTGCAGATAAGTCTTTGCTGCTGCACTGGGTTTGGTCATTGTTGAAGATATGACATGAACATCTGCCTCCTGAGAGTCCTTCCTGGGGTTCCCAGCAGTGGGACATCTAGATGGCTAGATCTTCCTGCTTTACTATCCTATCCCCTTAGCCAGGGATATAATGATATAATTTCAATGACACAGAGTCCTAGTTTTAGTTTTAAAAAAATAAAAGAAACCAATGGGTTTTGGGTACTTTAAATCCCCAAAGTCAAAAATTATCCAGGTGACCTGGAAAAAAAATCAATGCAGTTTTCAAAGACCTCTACTTGGTTCCATATACACAAATGAGAAATATGACGGAATATATCTCTTTCTTTTCTAAAATGCATAAACTTATCTTACAGAATAATTTGATTCATGGCTTGGACCCAGCAGTACTGTTTCCCCTGGAACAGAAATGGATGTCCTTAGAAGGAAAGTTATATTTGTAACAAATAAATACTGCTCCAACTCCAGTGGCACATGAGCCTAAAACACTCAAGAATTTATATCAGCGGGCAAAGAGTGATTGTTCCAGGGCTGAGATGCGATATGTTTGGAAAGCTTTGGTGTATTGGGTGACTTGGAGTAGGAAATGTGTTCTTTAAAGCATGTCCTCCTTAACAGGACTGTTTACTCATTGAAAATTCACCAAGCCTTGCTTCAGTTTCATTCTACAAATTTCACCAAGAGAGGATGTGTTGCATTCAGGAAGCAATTTTTCTTCTGTTGATTTAAAACTGTAACATTTATTTACTAATGCAAAGTGAGTAGAGATTTTAATTTATCCTTGAATGCTCAGAAGCATGTCCTTCTTTGTATAAATTGATTTTAACTTTGTTTTAAAGCAAGGTGAGTTTGACTTCTCATCAAATCACGGGAGATGTGGGACTCTGATCAATAAGCTTTTACCATGAAGAAATACTTTCATTCCAAAGAAAGTACAACAGCCTCACTTCAGTGAAAGTGCAATAAAAGACCCTTTCAAATGATGCAGACTTTAGACTTGTTCTTTGATTTGAAAAATCTTTGTGAGAAAAGAAAACCAAGTGAAATGATCAAGTAAATGGAATTTCAAATATTTTATCTTGAATTATGCATGGTTAAAGAGAGAGTGTGTTCATAACCTACCGGGAAGACAGGGATTTTTTGATCAACCATAAAAATGATACTCAAAAAACCATGTATACTTTTATGGTTTAAAAACACTGGGAAGGGGCTGGGATTGTGACTCAGTGGTAGAGTGCTTGCCTAGCATGTGTAAGGCACTGGGTTCGAGTCTCAGCACCACATATAAATAAATGAATAAAATAAAGATCTGTCAACATCTAAAAAAAATTTTTAAAAATTAAAAAAAAACCCTGATTGTTTAAAAAAAAAAAAAACCACTGGGAAGTCTGCAAAAAGTGATAGTATTTATTTTAATTATGGTGTGCAAAAGTCCCCAGATTTTCCAAATTCTCTACTTTTTTAAAATCTACAACTATATCAAAATTAATGTAACCTAAATTTTCTAACTTATTTCTCTGAATTTTTGCTCCATTTGGACAAAATTTGCTTTGTTTATCTCCCACTGCTTGGCAATAATCCATCTGTTTTCTGTCGCTGATGTTTTGCCTTTTCCAGAATGTCATAAAAGGGAAACATAGAGCATGCAGTCTTTTGGGTCTGGACTCTTTCATGGAGCTAAATGCATTTAAGAGTCACCCATGTTGGTGCACATATCATATTTTACATCTTATTACTGCTAAATAGTATCCTATTTTACATAGAGATCACAATTTGATTATCCCTTCTCTGTTGACAGAAATTTGGGTTGTTTTTAATTTTTTTAAAATTTATTTTGATTCATTGTACACAAATGGAGTACAACTGTTGTTTCTCTGGTTGTACATGAAGTAGATTCACACCATTTGCGTAATCATATATGTACATAGGGTAGTGATGTCTCATTTTTTTATTCTTCCTTCCCCCAACCCCATCTCCACCCCTCTTTTTCCTCTATGCAATCCATCTTTCCTCCATTCTTGCCTCCCTCCCACCCTGCATTATGTATCATCATCCACTTATCGGAGAGATCATTCAGACTTTGGTTTTTTGGGATTGGCTAATCTCACTTAGCATGATATTTTCCAACTGCATCCATTTACCTGCAAAAGGTTTTTCTCAGCAAAAGAAACAGTCAGCAATGTGAAGAGAGAACCTACAGAGTGGGAGAAAATCTTTGCCACACAAACTTCAGATAGAGCACTAATCTCCAGAATCTATAAAGAACTCAAACTTTACACCAAGAATACAAATAACCCAATCAATAAATGGCCTAAGGAAATGAACAGACACTTCACAGAAGAAGATCTACAAGCAATCAACAGATATATGACAAAACGTTCAACATCTCTAGTAATAAGAGAAATGCAAATCAAAACTACCCTAAGATTTCATCTCACCCCAATTAGAATGTCTATTATCAAGAATACAAGCAACAACAGGTGTTGGCGAGAATGTGGGGAATAAGGTACACTCATACATTGCTGGTGGAGTTTCAAATTAGTGAAGGCCCTCTGGAAAGTGGTGTGGAGATTCCTTAGAAAACTTGGAATGGAACCACCATTTGACCTGGCTATCCCACTCCTTGGCCTATACCCAAAGGACTTAAAATCAGCTTACTATAGTGATGCAGCCACATCAGTGTTCATTGCTGCTCAATTCACAATAGCTAGATTGTGGAACCAACCTAGATGCCCTTCAATAGATGAATGGATAAAGAAACTGTGGTATATATACACAATGGAATATTATTCAGCCATAAAGAAGAATAAAATTATGGCATTTGCAGGTAAATGGATGGAGTTGGAGAATATCCTGATTTTAATTTTTGACAGCTTTGAATAAATTGATATAAACAGTCATGTATGAACTATTATGTGAACATAAGTTTTCATTTCCTTTTGCTAAATCCCTGGGACTAAGGATTGTTGGATCATTTGGTAAGTATGTTCAACTTTTTAAGAAATTACCCAACTATTTTCTAAGGTAGCTGCACAATTTCTCATTCCTTCCAGCGTCATGTTAGAATTCCAGGTGCTCTGTATCCTCATCAGCATTTGGCAATATTAGTATCATTTCACTTTAGCCATTCTAACAGGAATGCACTGGTTTTATTTTCTCCAGTGACTATTGATATTAAATATCTTTTCATGTGCTCATTGGCCTTTGTGTATTTTCTTTGGTGAATTATCTATTCAGATCTTTTCCCTATTTTTGTTGGATTGTTTTCTTTCTTCTTGTTGAGTTTTGAGGGCTATTTATATATTCTGGATGAACGTCTGTTGTCAGATATGTGATTAGAAAATATTTTCCTCCTTGTCTGTAGCTTGCTTTTCTCATCCTATTGAAACTGTCCTTCATAGGTAAAAGATTTTAATTTTAATAAAGCCCATTTTATTCTTTTATGGATTATGCTTTTTGTTTCTTTGCCTAACTCAGCGCAAAGATATCTTTTTAATGACAAAAATTTTGGCGACACTCCAGAGACTTGCAGTTGAACTTCTTAGTATCTGTTGATTGAAAAAAATGCAACATAACAAAATTTATTAACCACTACAGGTTGTCCTGCTTTTGAATAAGATTGACATCTGTCTACTTCACAGAGATGTGTTTCCACTTGGTTAGATCATAGTTTCATGTGCAAATCCATGACCCTCATGGTTCTAACTGTGCACTCCCTACCAGAATTCTTCCTGTCTCCTTCATCAGCTAGGGTTCTTTCGGGGCAGCAGGTACAGGCTATGGTCTGGCTTTCATTTGTCAGGAGATCATAGCCTCAGTGAGAAGGGTAGAAAGAAATGCTTGGAAACATGCAGGGACTAAGATGGTTCCTGCAGCTTCAGGAAGCCACAGTTATAGGCATTAAAACACAGGGTTAGTTTTGCTCTGCTGCTGGTGTGGCCAGACCACTGTAGCTTTCATGAATTAACTCCTGCTATTTTCAGACTCTTGCTCATTGAGTCAGTATTAAAATTTTAAACTTTAATGTAATGGATTGCCCTTGTGCCTGGTCTCTTTGTTATCATGTGGCACTCAGTACCATAGATGTACAGAGGCTAGTTCTGTGCCATGAAATGCAGTCCTAGCATCAGACACTGTGGGATCAGAATGTCCTTTCATCATCAGACCAGGGAACTAGAAACTCATGTTGATATTCATTTCAACTCAACAAACAGTGATGAGTGGAGTCACTGTCTAGGCAGCAACGGTATATGTACTATGCAATTTGTATAGCTCAAGAATGATTACTGCCAACGTTGTGGTCTCTTAAGGCATGTGACTCTTACTAGGAAAGATGTGGGGTAGGATCCAGAGATGATGTGACTTTTGAAGGGTAAGTAGGTGGTTACCAGAGGAAGAAGAGTAGGAAAAGTAATTTCAGAACAAGAAGGGTACATAGTTTACTATAACATGGAGACAAGTGTAAGGAGAATGAGTAGCTGGGAAGAAGGTTGGAATATAGGATGGAGCCAATAGTCAGGGATTCAGGTTCAGACTTTTATATTATCAGGAAGATGGAGCAAAGTCCTAAACTGGCCTCTTGAATGAGTTGTTGGGGAGGAAAGGCAGGGAATGAAGTAATCACAGAAATTGCTATATCAGTATAGAAAACTGATTTTTTGATGTGTGGATCTGAGATTACAATTTGTTTTGGTAATCTCTTCCTATCAAGAGACAGGATCATACTACAGATGGGACTTTAGATATTGTCTAGGTGTGTCTAACTTTATGTTTCAGAAAGAGAAGGTGAAACCCAGAGCAGCATAGTGACTCACAAAAAGTCCCTTATAGTCACCATCAATGTCTCTGCTGTGGCCACTGCTCTCAGTGGCCTGGGTCACTTCCAGTGCAGAGCTGGACCTGACTGGAAGTGCCCACTTTTCAGTACATCCCAAAGCAAGTTATACAGAACATTATTTCTGTGAGTTATCTATAAGCAAAGGTTCCTATGATCACATGAATTGAGATATGCTGTATACCCACCCTCCAAGGTGCAGTAGCATATTAAGGCTTCTGGGATCTGTGCAGAGGTACCTGTTTAGCTCAGGTTTCCCACAAGTATTTGCCTAAAATCTATTAATATAAACAATCACCTGAGGAGCTCAGTCCCAGTCAGGCATAGCAGGGGAGTCGATCAATCAACAGACCAGCAGAAGTCCTGAATAGTTACACTTCTGGGAAGGGTTTGCAGGGAGAACAGAGTTCTCTAAGACTGACATTCATCAGACCCTAAAATCCAGCAATATCCTGTTTTTCCAGAATCCAAACATATAACTGATCAGTTTCTTTTACTTTTATGAAACAGAGACAAAACAAATTTTCTGTAAAGCTGATATTGAGGTTTACAGGCCATATATGTGAATAGACATATGCTTTTATAAGACAAAAGAAATTGGGAGTTAGTCTGTTCTAAATTCAGGCCACAATCTGTATGTGTGTTGACATACTAACTTGGCTTCCTGTCACCCAATGTCAGAGATGAAGGGGAATAAGTACAATCTCCACTAATGAGGAGCTCAGGGTTCTAGAGTCTGATAGGCTCAAAATCAGGCTGCTCAATTCACAATAGCTAGATTGTGGAACCAACCTAGATTCCCTTCAGTAGATGAATGGATAAAGAAACTGTGGTATATATACACAATGGAATGTTACCTAGTCATAAAGAAGAATAAAATTATGGCATTTTCAGGTAAATGGATGATGTTGGAGACTGTTATGCTAAGTGAGATTAGCCAATCCCAAAAATCCAAAGGCCAAATGGTCTCTCTGATAAGTGAATGATGATGCATAATGCGGGGGGGAAGGATGGCAAGAATGGAGGAAGGATAGATAGCATAGAGGAAAGGGAGGGGTGGGGTCGAGGTGGGGGGGTAAGAATAATAACAGAATGAGACAGATACCATTGCCCTGTGTACATGTATGAATGCACAGATGGGGTCACTCTATTTTGTGTACAACCAGAGAAATAACATCTGTACTCCATTTGTGTTCAATGAATCAAAATTAAATAAATTTTTAAAAAAAGAAACAAGCAACAATAAGTGTTGGTAAGGATGTGGGGGAAAGATTCATTTATACATTGATGGTGGGACTTCAAATTGGTGCAACCACTCTGGAAAGCAGTATGGAGAATCCTTAGAAAACTTGGAATGTAATCGCCATTTGACTCTGTTATCACACTCCCCAGCTTATACCCAGAGGTTTTTAAATCAACCTACAGTGACACAGCCACATCAATGTTTATAGTAGCTCAATTCACAATAGCCAAGCTATGGAATCAAACTATGTGCCCTTGAACAGATGAGTGGATAGAGAAAATGTAGTATAGATACACAATGAAATATTACTCAGCTATAAAGAAGAATGAGAACTGGAACATATCATGTTAAGTGAAATAAGCCAATCCCAAAAAACCAAAGGTTGAATGTTCTCTCTGATATGTGGATGCTAACTCATAACAAGGAAGGGTAGGGAGGGGAAGTAAGGAAGGGAAGGGAGGGGCAATGGGAATAGGAAAGATAACAGAATGAACTGGAAATAACTTTTCTATGCTTGCATATGAATACATGACCAGCGTAACTCTACATCATGTTCAACCACAAGAACAGGATCAAAATTGTAATGGGTTGCCTCCCATGTATGTAAAATATATCAAAATATACCTTACTGTCTTGTTTATCTAAAAACAACAAATTCGTAAAAAAAGAAAATTAAATAGACTTAGTTGTTTAGGTAGCAGTTTCTTATTCAGCAAGTTTGTTTGTAATTATTGATATTAAATTTAAAAAGATTATGGGACAATAAAGCAGCAACTATTTGAGCCATATACAGAATAAGATATATTAAGAATGAGAATCTTGCTGAAGAAATACAATTTTCAAATAAAAAAAATGCATTAAAACACAAAAAAGAAAAATCATGTGGGATCATGAGGGCAGATGAGAAGGAGTGACAGGTGTTTGGGTTCTAATTCCCACCTAAAACCCTGGGGAGTTCAGCTTTATGGAGAGCTCAGGGCTCTTTGTGAAAACTAGGTAAGAAACTTATGAAGCAAGAAGCAATCACAGTTATTGTTTTCCCCTCCTTCCCCAGTTTGGGCTCAAGTCTCTGGTGGACTCCCTGTCCATTCTCCTGGCAGGAGCTGCTCTTAGGTGGGTCTCTGAAGGGAGCCTCCTGCCAGCATGCTTCCTGGCTCCCTCCCTCCTTGACACTGCAGGGCCCTCTGGAGCTTTTCCCAGACATTACCAGAAAGGACTAAAGTCTCTCTCTCTCTCCTAATGGAGCCGCTGCCAAGCTTGCTCAATGGAATAGTCAACTAGATCAACGTCCTTCTCTTCCTACATCTGTTTGATTGAGTATCTGCCAGGCACTGTGTTAGGTGGTGGATCCAAGTGGATAAAACACTGTTCCTGCCCTTACAGAAGTTATGGTCTATGAGAAAGCAGGTCAATTTAATTTATCTGGCAAAAGTTGCAATAGAGGCGTAAACAGAGTGCTGTGGACACAGGGCCTAGCCTGGGAGTCGTAGAAAGACGCCTCCTGGTTCCAATGTAATTTTCTGTCCTGGAACACGGCCCTACACCTGGTATACAGATGGTCTCCAGAAGGCGAGACTTACTTCCTCAAAGAGAAACTTATGTCTGACTAGATATCCTTTCTCCCTGACTGTACAGACCCCATACTCTTCAAGGGTAACACTCTCCTCTGTTCAGGGCTGGTGTTCTTTCAAAATCCAGAATAGGACTAGATGTCATTATAGCTTCAGAGGATTATATCCAGCATATCTGAGGACTGGATCACTTCTCTAGATGCTTATATTCGCTATAGTTTGGATCCCTCAGAGTCCCAGGTGATAGAGGCTTGGCTTCTGGGTTGGCATGATTGAGAAGTGTGGTGGAAACTTTAAATACTGGGACTTATTGGGAGGTTTCAGGCTACTGAGCAGGCATGCCTTCAAGGAGTACTGTGGGACCTTAGTCTCTTCCTCCTTCCTTTTTTTCCTGGCAATGAGGTGAAGAGATTTGTTCTACCACCTGCTCCCTTCCACGACGTACTGCCTTCCTACAGTACAGGTCCACAGTGACAGGGTCACCTCAATCAAGGACTGAAACCTCCAAAACAGTGAGCCACAATAAACTTTTTCTTTTTAAGTTGATTATCTTAGGTATTTGTAATAGTAATGAAAAACCTGCCAATGAACATTCTCACATCCACCATCATTTATGTTGCAAAGGAAGATTAAATATCATTCAGAGTAATTGCAGCATGACCTCAGTTTTATCTCACACTCTGAGTCTCTAAAAGTAGTCATCAGAATACAGTGCTTGAGATGCTATTATAAAGTAATGAATTTTTAAAATAAGCATCAGAAGATTGATATACACATAATTGTCACTGCTTTTAAAGTAGTTATGACAGTATAAACAGTAAAATGATGGTCTTATAACTAGATGTAAATTTCACACAAAAGTCACTCTCACCACTTTCACAAAAATTTTGTTGTGTATTTTGACCTAAACAATCTTCATTCATGATTTCTCTGACTTTGACACCAACTGATGTTTTCCTCCCTGGTTACTAAGGGTTGAACTCAGGGCCTAAAGCATGCTAGGCAAGTATTCTACCTGGAACTATATTCTCAGCACCTGTTAAAGTTTCTTTAATTTTGATAGGATCTTGCTAAGATTCTCAGTCTGGCCTCAGATTTGCCATCCTCCTGCCTCAGCCACCTTAGTAGTTATGATCCAATAGATTTTTCAAATTTTAAATCCCCACAATAGTAATAGATACATTATGCCATATTTGTACATTTGCATAACAATTCAATCAATCTCATTCCTCAGTGTCTTCCCTTTACCTCCTTTCCTCCTGCCCCCATCTACTTGCTCTACTCTGCAGATCTCCATTTATTATTATTATTTCAATTAGTGCATTATTTTATATGTATGTGTATATATAATTATATAATATATATAATTCACTCTGATATACAATTTACTCTAATATATAATATATATAGCATATTATTAATTATATTAATATTATATAATTCACTCTCATCTATTTCATACATGGACATAGCATAATTTGGTAGATTTCTTTCCTCAGTACTTATTTCCCCGTGGCTCCCCTCCTCCTTCCCTCTCAATTCTCTTCCTCTATTCTGTTGGTTTCCTTTCCTTTCTATTTTCTTTATCTCCCTCTCTCTCTTTCTCTCTTTCTATCCCCCTCCCTCCTTCCCTCTCACTTCCACATATGAGATAAAACATTTGACCCTTGACTTTCTGAGTCTGGCTTATTTCACTTAGCATCATGTTCTCCAGTTCCATCCATTTTCCAACAGATGACATTATTTCATTCTTCTTTATGGCTGAGTAAAACTCCATTGTGTGTGTGTGTGTGTCTGTCTGTGTGTGTGTATGAACACCTTGTTCCACAATCTGACTATTGTCAATTGTGCTGATATAAACACTGGTTTGCATGACTTTTTATTGTTTCTAAAAATAAAGCCTGATCTTAAGAGATGGAGTGACATTATGACATCACTGTTTGTCACTTTCATCTCAAGCTAGCTTCCCATTGTTCTTCAGATGTAGGTTAGAATCCTTAGCTCTATGTGGTAGGTTGTTTGATCTTGCTGAATATTTGCTGTCCCTCCCTCTCCCATCGACACAACTTACTTTCCAATGAAATGTGAGTGGGTGTGGCATATGCCAGCTTTAGCAGATGCTTTGAGAGCATGTAATGGTTCTAACAAGGTTCTTTCCCCTCTGTCCCAAAGATGATATGCTCCAGTTAGAAATGGTCTTTCAGTTCCCTGCATGAAGATGTATTATTTAACAAGTCCAATGAACTTGTTAAATAAGTAGAAAATAATCCTTTGTCGTTATGAGCCACTGAAATTTGGGCGTTGTCTTTTATTACAGCTTACCATGGTTGATGCTGAGCGAGGCCCATGGCCTACTGGGTTGTGCATGATCTGCTGTCCCCGTTCTTTCCAAGCACTTCTTTTGCCACTCTTTCTTCACTGTACTCTGCTTCACCCATTCTAGCTTCTCTCTATTTCTTGGAAACTCCAACCCCCTTCTTGCTTGAGGGCCTTTACACATTCTAGTCATTCTGCCTGCAAACTGACTTTTTCCCCAGAATTCTACCACCCCTCCTACCCTCTTCACAGGGCAAATGCTTACTCATTCTTTAGGTCTTTAGAAAATTGTCTTTACCTTCACCAGGAAAAAAATCATGAAAACAGCTACTATAATTGTATTCCATATGTTCAAAAACATGGAAGGTATAGAAAAAATTCCACGTGGAACTTTCAGAAATGTAAACTACAATGTCTGAAATTTTAAAAGATACTGGATAGCATTAACAACTGATGACGCATTGCAAGGGAGGAGATTATTGAACAAAAAGACAGGAAATGAGCAAGAAGATAGAAGTAAACAATAATATCAAATTATTTGACCTAATTTATAGAACACTCCACCTAATATTGGCAGAATACACAAAGAGGACTTGCCAAATAGACATATTCTGGGCCATAAAACAATTATACACCCAAAATAATTTAAGTCATACAAGGCACATATTCTAACAATACAAGGTATATATTCTAATTGAATATATTGGAATTGAAATCAAAGCAGAAAAATCCTGGAAAATCCTCAAATACTTAGAAATTAAATAGCACACTTCTAAATAATCAATGAGTCAAAGAGGAAATTAGAAATTATTTTGAACTGAATGGACTTGAAAACACAACATAGATTTTGCAGAGTATCACTAAGGGGAAATTTTTAGTTTTAAATATATTTATTGGAAAAGAAAAAAATGTCTCATATCAGTGACCTCAGTTTCTATAATAAAAGTAAAACATCTAAGAACAAATAAGATTCAAAGTAAGAAGAAGAGTCAATAAAGATCAAGGAAAAAATCAACAATTTTTTTTAAGAATAGGAAAACCACAGAGAAAGATCAAAGAAACCAAATGCAGATTTTTTAGATCAATAAAATTAATAAATCTCTACATAGAGTGGTCAGGAAAAAGAGAGAGAAGACATAAATTACACATATCAAGAATGAGAGAAGTGGCATCACTATTAATTCTAAAGGTGTTAAAAGCATAGTAAGGAAATGTGATGAACAACTTTTTGCCAATAATTTGACAACTTAGAAGAAATGACAAATTCATGGAAAGACAAAAACTAAGAAAGCTCAATCCAGAAAAAAAATAAAACGTCTAACATGAACAGTTCTATTAAATATTGAAGACATTGAATTTTCAATTAAAAACTTACTTACAACGAAAATTGCAAGTCCACATGAGAACAAATGAATTTAACCGAACATTGAAGGAAGAAATAAAATCAATTCTATACAACATCTTCAAAAAGTTTAAGAGAAGGAAACAATTCCCAATTCATTTTATAAGGCCAACTTTACCCTCATAACCAAACTACACAAAGACATTGCAAAGAAAAAGAAAAGAAAGCTATACTTTATGAATGTGAACACAATATTCTTTAAAATTTTAACAGGTTAAATGCAACAAAATTTTAAGATAAATTAACACCATGACCAAGTGGAGTCTATGCCACATCTGTAAGGTTGATTTATCATCCAAAAACAATTCAAGTAGTTCACCATATTAATAAACCAAAAAAGAAGACAAAACTGTCTGATCATCTCAGTAGACACAGAAAAAGCATTTGATAAAATCTAATATTCATTTTTCTCAGCAATTTGGAATAGAAGTAAATTTTTTGGCCTTTATAAAGGGCACTATTAGAAAATATAAAAGTAACCTCAGCCTTCAGGTTGGAAGATGGAACATCTCCTTCCTAAGATCAGGAACAAGGAAGGAA
This sequence comes from Glaucomys volans, assembly GCA_020662805.1. Taxonomy (NCBI): domain Eukaryota; kingdom Metazoa; phylum Chordata; class Mammalia; order Rodentia; family Sciuridae; genus Glaucomys; species Glaucomys volans. The sequence continues at coordinate 32,216 of JAJEJO010003871.1, forward strand.
TGGACGCTCTCATCCCTTCTAATACAACATCGTACCGATGGTTCTGATCAGTGCAATGAGGCGAGAATCTTAAAAAATAAATGAAATTCTTCTCAGTGAGGATGGAAAAAGTAAAACTCTCTACCTGCACACAAAATAATTATCTAAATATGAATCCAATGGAATTGATTTTTTAAAAAAAAGGTGCTGGAAATAGTAAAGGCATTTAGTAATGTTGTAGGATATAGGTCAATTAAAATCAACTGTATCTTTGTATACTGGGAATAAAATATTGGAAATCTAAATAAATAATACTGTTTATAACTGCATTAATCAATATGAAGTGCTAAGAACAAATCGGGAAAAAGCAAGGATGTGAATGATCTGTACACTGAAAGATACAAATCATTGTGTAGAGAAATTAAAGAAGGTCCTTATAAATATTCATGTCCTGTTCTTGGGTCAGAAGACTCAATATTGTTACTATGTCAATTCCTTTCAAACCAAATCTACCTATAGATTCAATGTAATCCTCACCAAAATCCAAGAAGCCCCCTTTTTTGTGAAAACCAAGAAACTGATCCTAAAATTCATATAAAATGCAAAGAAACTAGGGTAGCCAATGAAATTCTGAGAAAACTGTTACATGAGTTAAACTACCCAAATCTAAGACTACAGTAATTAAGACAGATGGGGCAGCATTAAACTAAACTAATAAATCAAATGAACTGAATATAGAGTCCAGAAAGAGGTCCAAATATATTTGAACAACTGATTTTCAACAAAGATGAAAGATAATTGAATGGAAAAAGCACAGCTTTTAAATTTTATTTTATGTTGAATTAGCAAATAAAAATTTAATGCATTTATGAGGTACAATGTGGTATTTTGACATATGCTTATATTATGGAATGGTTAGATTAAGCTAGTTAACCAATCCTTCACTTCACATACTTATAATTTTTCTTTGGTAAGAATATTTTAAATCTATTTTTTAATTTTGAAATATACTATGCATTATTATTGTGGTCATCATGCTATGCAATAGAACACTAAAGCTTATTCTTCCTTTTCAGTTTAAAAGTTGTTGTACCCTTTGAGCAATACTTCCCCTTCCCTACTGACTCTATGCTCTACTTCTATGAGCTCAACTTTTTTAGATTTAAGATTGTACACTGTTTATATTTTGTGATTGGTTTCTTTCATATAGCCTAGTGTCCTCCAGGTTCATCTATGTTGTTGCAAATGACAGAATTTCTTTTTTTCTTTTCTTTTCTTTTTTTTTTTTTTTTTTTTTTTTGGTGCTGGAAATTGAACCAGGAGCATGTAACCACAGAGCCACATCCTCAGCCCTTTTAATATATTTTATTTTGAGACAGAGTCTTGGTTAGTTGCCTAGGGCTTCACTAAGTTGCTAAGGTTGGTTTTGAACTCATGATCCTCCTGCCTCAGCCCCCTGTGCTGCTGGAATTATAGGCATGTGCCACAGTGCCCAGCTCATTCTTTTTTTAAGGAAATCCTGTCATTTGCAACAACATAAATTATATATATATTATATATAGATGTATATTTATATATCCATATACATATATAATATATATTGATGTATATTTATGTAAAATATATATAATACATAATACATAATATATATGATGCATATTTATGTACAATATGTAAAACAATATTTTTATCCATTCTTCTGTTAATAGTCACTGAGGTTGACTCCATATCTTAACTACCGTGAACAGTGCTGCAAAGCACACTGGAGTACAGATATCCTGTCAACATGCAGGTTTCATATCCTCTGGGTATAGACTAGAAGTGAGGTTGATGGATTGTACGGTCATTTTACTTTTAATTTTTTGAGGAACCTCCATACTATTTTCCTAACAACTCTACTTATTTATATTCCTGCCAACAATGTATAAGGAAGGGTTCCCTTTCCTCCATATCCTCACCAACTCTAACTATTGTTATTATTATTTTATTATTATTATTTTCATGATAGCCATTCTAAAAGAAGAAAAGTGGTTTTAATTTACATTTCCCTGATGAAAAGTGATGTTCTGCACTTTTTCATGTATCAGTTGGTCATTTGAATCTCTTCTTTTGAGAAATGTCTCTTCAGGTCCTTGGCCCATTTTTTTTCATTAGGTTGTTTTCCTGTTATTAAGTTATTTGGAATCTTTATATATTTTGAACCAACCCCTTTTCAGATGTATGGTTGCAGATATTTTCTTCCATTCCATGGGTTGTCTCGCTACTCAATTTTTCTTTGCTAAAGTGTTTTAATTTGCTATCATTCTTTGTTCATTTTTACTTTTGTTACCTGTGCTCTTAGGATCATATCCAAAAAATATTCCCCAGATTAATGTAATGGTGCTTTCCCACCATGTTTTCCAGGTTATTTTATAGTTCAAGGTCTTATGTTCAAGTCTTTAATCCATTTTGAGTGGGCTTTTGCATATGGTGTGAGATAAGGGTCTAAATTTCATTCTTTTGCTGTGGATATCTAATTTTCTCAACATCATTTATTGAGGAGACTGAAAAAAAGGGTAGCATTCAACAATCATACTAGAACTACTGGATATCCACATAGAAAAGAAATGAGCTTTAGTATATAATTTGCACCACACAAAAACTAACTCAAAATATATCATCAACCTCAATGCAACCTCCAAAACACTAAAATTTCTAGATGGAAACATAAGAAAATTCGTTGCCATCTTAGATTATGTAAAGGCTTCTCAGATGAGACACTAAAAGCACCATTAATAAATTTTAGCAATCACCAGATTTGACTTTACCAGAATTGAAGTCTGTTCCCCAAAAGATAGGTTAAGAGAATGAAATGGCAGTCAGGCACAGTGGCATACACCTGTGCCTATAATCCTAGCGATTTGGGAGGCTGAGGCAGGAGGATCACACATTTGAGGCCAACCCGGGCAATTTAGTGAGACCCTATCTCAAAATTTTAAAAAATGACATGAAGAGGGCTGGAGATATAACTCAGTGGTAAAGTACACATGAGTTCAATTCCCAGTACAAAGGGGAGAGAGAGAGAGAGAGAGAGAGAGAGAGAGAGAGAGAGAGAGAGAAATGTAAGCTTTGTGGGATAAAATATTTGTGCAGCATAGACTCTAAAATGGTCTAAATTCAGAATATATTTTCAAACCCGCTAAATTTAAGAAAGCAACCCATTTTAAAAATGGGTAAAATTCTGAACAAACACTTTATCAAAGAGACATATACATATGGTAAGTAAACTCATGGAAAGATGCTTGACATTCTTAATTACTAGGCAAAGCAAATAAAAACCTCAAGGTACCACTACACACTTATTGGTATGGCTAAAGTTAGAACGACTGACTATAAGACGTGATGGCTGCTCCAGGATGTGGAGCAGCGGGAATTCACCTACACAGTTGATGGTGCTGCAAAGTGGCACACGTATTTTATAATCCAGCTTGGCAGTTGTTATGAAGTTGAACACATTTCATAACAGCAGTCCTTCTCCTAGGTATTATCTCAGGGAAATGGGAGTACACATTTGCACAAGGACCTGTGCACGCATTTATAGTGGCTTTGTTCATAACTGTCCGAACTCAGATGAATGGCAAACAATTTGTGATATTTCTACACAACAGACCACCACTCAGCAAAAAGAGGGGAATTAGCTACTAATATATGCAACAACATGAATAAATCTCAAAATAATTAACGCTGAGTTAAAGAAGCCAAACAACGACAAAAAAGTACATTCCGTTTGCTTTAGAAAACGCTTTAGAAAAAGATACCCTTCAGTGACATGAAGCAAATCAGTGGTTTCTTGGAGGGGCTGAGAAGAAGACCAGTGGGAGGGGAGAATAGAGAGTCTATAAGCTTCCTGGAGTTATGTGAATTTAACCCCAAAATTTAAAAAAAAATGCTTGATGTAATACTTAGCACATCAAAATCACTTAAGAAAAAGTAGCCATTGGAATTCTTATTGTAGCTTTATTCATAATAGTGGAAATTAGCAATCTCCATATGAAACATTAAGAAACTGAATTGAGAAATTAAGGTACATCCATATGTTGAAATATTCTACAGCCATTCAAAAATATGCAGGTTGGGTGTGGTGATGTGTACTGTAGTTCCAGCTACCCCAGAGGTGGAAGCCGGAGAATCCCTTGGTTTCAGGAGTTCAAGACCAGCTTGGGCAATAGAATGAGATCCCATAACAAGAACAAAAACAGAAAACAGAGAAGGAAGGAAGGACAGAAGAAGGGAAGGAAGGGAGGGAGGGAAGGAGGGAGACATGCCAAGGGATATTTAAATCCTGGTAATGGAAAATAATTAGTATGTTACTAAGTTTGATGTTTATAGCCAGAAAAACACCATAAATAATGCTATGTTTAAGAGATCAACTACCAAGCTTTACATTCATCTCAAGTTTTATGGTAATTCTCCAAAGTCCAAAAAGCATTCAATTTCCCAAACAAGAACACTCCGAACTCACATCCATTCAGGACTAAATGTATTTTTGTATCTCAGACTGAATTCAAGTCCAGTAGAAGATGAAAGTTGGAATCTGATTTCCACAATTTGTACCTGAACTTGCCCTTGAGCTGTTATTTGCTAGAGTCTCTACTCCCTTGGGTACCACTGTGTGTTCTGCATCCTCTACCTGCCATATGTTACTTTTCATCTTCCCTACCACAGATATCTTCACTTGTCACTTCTTACCCTTGTGTCCCTTCAATGGTTAGAATCCTACATCTTCTAGAGAATTTTGTCAATCTAGGTCCCCAACTGTCCGGATAAGCGCATAGCTCTCTAGAGGTCACCCAGACTTCTCATTCTGTCTGGCATCATGATTATTCCTGCACATCTTATTTCCCCTACTGGGGCAGCACTGTCACTTACTCATATTTATAATTGCTAAACCTTCTGGCAAAAAGCTCTGCTCTGATCATAGTAGGTATTCAATAAATGTTTATGATATTGAATGGAATTTCTGAAACTGATTCAAATGCCAATATATAAGTATTTCCTGTTGCTCCTCTGTTTCAATAGAAAGTGATCTGCTCTCTGCCTTGCAGTTGCTGCCACTTCCTTATTTGACGCTTCATTCATCAGCACTAAGCTGTGATGTCAGAGACATGAAATGGACTAAATGCAGATGATTAGAAATTTATAGACAAATAACCATTAGCATTTTTAATTTTCTGCTTCAATCACCATCAGTAGCCCCATTTCCTCATCAGCACTAATGTATACAGAGAACTCTTCTCATGGTCAAAAGTCTGACCATCATATTATTAGACATATTAATCAAGTTAACTTTTTATATATGGGATATAGAAGCTGTGATCCACAAATTGGAGATTAGTGATGCCCTTTAAATTGCTGTCTGATATTTTTGGTTTGAATAATGAGAGGTTTCATCAAGGGCTAGGAAGTCAAAGTTTTTCTCTTGTTGGATTTGCAGACAGCTGGGTTAAGGACAGACCAGTGGTTCTGGTTTGGGAGGTGCCAATTTGAAAGGGACACTGAAATATTACTGTATTGTAATGTGTCCCTTTCAACTCATGTCTATGGCAAGATATAACTTCTCTTATTTTCTTTGAGCTAGACAGCACCCTGTAGATGAAATAATAATAGAAATAATAATAATAACAAATCACAATAATTGTATAAACCGAGCATTCCTTATCCCCTCTCCCTGCCAAAATATTCCTAGATTTAAAATGTTCCAAAGCCTGAAAATTTTTGGAGCTGACATGATACCACAAGAAGAGAATTCCACACACACCTGACCTCTTGGGATGGGTGCAGTTAAAATACAGGCTCACTAAAAATACTTTTACAAATTACTTTCAGGTATATGTATGATATGTCAAAATGAATTCAACTATTATTATGTACAACTATTATACACCAAAAGCAAAAAATTACCTTTAGCCTATGTGTGTAAGGTACACATGAATTTTCTGTTTAGATTTGGGTCTAAAAATACCTCAAGCATCTCATTATTAATGTTCCAAAATCTGAAAAAAATACACAAATCCTGAACTATTTTTGACACAAAGGATTTAACATAAAGGATACTTGGCCTATAGTGGAAACATTAATAATGCAGTGGAAATTGACGGACCTCCTTTAGTGCAGGTTGCATGGTAGACCTGTACGTAACACTACCAGCCAAGAGTATAGCATGGTGATAATTGGTTCATGTACCTAGTTGGGGTCAACAAAATTCTGATGCTGGAGAGAACGTCACTTAATGTGAAAGCATTTGTTTTAATAGTTAAAGTGGAACCAGGTGTGGTGGCACATGATTGTAATCCTAGCAACTCAGAAGGCAGAGGCAGGAAGATCACAAGTTCAAGGCCAGCCTCAGCAACTTAGTGAAGCCCTAAGCAACATACTGAGACCCTGTCTTGAAATTTAAAAAAAAAAAAAAATTGGCCAAGGGTATGGTTCAGTGGTTAAGTGCCCCTGGGTTCAATCTTCAGTACCAAAAAATTAAACAAATAAAGTGGAAAACTTCAAATATGCCTCCCAGATATTATTTGATTCAAAAGCTACCAAAAGAAAATGGAGAAGAAACTTATTGCAAAAGAACCAGAAAGAACTCCTAACATATTTTGAACAAGATAGTATTTTGAACAGGATGGTTTTAACCTATGGTCTTGTCATTTCACACTTAGTATGAGTGACTAAAGCTACAGATAAGCAGGGAATTCTAATTATCAAGTGTGTGGATCACAAAATTAGATCTGCATCATCAAAGCCAATTTCTGCCACTTGGTAGAAGTTATGTGTGTCTTTGGGCATGTTACAAAGCCTAAATCTCAATTTCACCAATGAGAAATTAGGGATAATAGTGGTACCTAATACACAGGACCATTAAGAGCATGAAAGGAGATAAATCACATAAAGGCATCAATGCCTAGAACACAGTAAGCACTTGGGAAATATTAGCCTCTCACATTATTCAGTTACGAGCAACAGAAAAATTGTGAAATGAAAGATGACCCCAAACAAGTTCACATGTTATGTTTCTGAACATTTAATGTATCTTTTTATGACTAGAAAATCAATGTCTTTCTCCTTGCCTAAATAAGTGTTAATCAAATAATTAAATGGTATAGATGTTTTTAAGGGCACCAACACGTTACCTTTCTGGAGGACATCATATGGCTTAGTTTAACCCTGAAGGCAACACAATATGTCTCACTGAAAAAATATAGATCAACACTAAAGAAGACTGGTCTACAAAGAACATAACTTGCCAAAACAAAGCATACTTCCTAACAAATTTGTATTTAAATCAACACGCCCTCCAGCCTACAAAATCTCAAGTATGCCATTTTATCCACCAGAAAGAAGTTAAGACTCAACAAAATAGTTCCTTGTTGTAGATACATCATTTTTCACTTCAGTTCTCATCCAGTAATGACAGAGGTCCCAAACCCAGGTAATCCAGAAAGACAGACATATTTTTTTTATGATCTCTTGAAAGGTCAAAGTGGAGATCCCAGGGCAACTGTGGCTAGACTTAAACAGAAGAAACAAATTAGGTCCCATTATTTCATTCTTCAGTGTGTGCCTAAGCCATCCTGGAGATGATTCATAGACATGGAGGGTTTTTTTTTTTTTTATTGTATGTATGTATTTATTTATTTTGGAACCAGGGATTAAACTCAGGGACACTCGGCCACTGAGCCACATCCCCAGCCCTATTTTGTATTTTATTTAGAGACAGGGTCTCACGGAGTTGCTAAGGGCCTCGCTAGGTTGCTGAGGCCGGCTTTGAACTCGCGATCCTCCTGACTCAGCCTCCCAAGTCGCTTGGATTACAGGCATCATGGAGGGTGTTTGTCTTTTGTTTTTAACTGGAGGAGCAGAGGGTGGGGTAGAAGGACCCTTGGGTTATGATCTGGCTATGTGATCTTACACCAACAGCAGCCTCTGAGTTTTAGTGATCCACCTGTGAAGCCTGGATAGCAATTTGATCTTACATGTTTGGTTTGAGATTGAACTGAAATCCTGGACATGAAGGCACTTTTGAAACTGTAAAGCTTCTGTGAGTTTTATTCTCAGAGAACAGCTCTCTGCCCCTTTTCTCTACCCTATCCTCCAACACCCACACCACCTACACCCAAACATACTCACAAACACACTTGCTCCAAACTTTCTGTCAAGGCTATGAATATCTTTCACCAGCACCCACTGGACTTCTGCCACCATGAGAGCAGTCAGAATCCAAGACGGATACACAAGAAGGAGAAACCGGGTTCATCCTGTAATTCTGGTCAAAATTTTCAGTGTAGAAAGAAATCTGGATCTTCAGTATTTTACCTAAAGTGCAAAGGAGTTGTACCTGTCACTGGTCTTCCTTTCTGGGTTGCAGGCCATTACTGTACAACCTAGAGAACTCATAAATGAGTGGATCCAAAGCTTTGGTTTTACTGGTCTGGGAAATATCCCCAAGAATCTCTAACAAAAGACTGAAAAAAATAGAGGATGCAATTGAGACCTAAATTCACATGGGGCTTCTTACTTCCTTCCCTACCAACTGGAAGGACCTGACTTTGGAGGAGCAGGCGTGACCTATGACCCAGGTACAATGACTGCAGCCTAATTACCCAAAGAACTCATAGGAATGTGCTGCACTTTCCACATGGGGCAAAGAAACATGGGAGAACCCAATTTTCCCATCAAGAAGGTACCTGCCTTGGGTTATTTTCCCAGAGAGGAATGGATAGAGGTTATGATTCATCTGTATTCTTTCCCTTGAAACCTCAATGGACACAAGGAGAGGATCAATGCTGGGTTGGTAAATATAATCAGTGACTATGGAACAGAGAAGCCCAGAGAAGCACACAGCTTGTTTGTCTTGAATTACAGGAAAATTGAGGCTTTGCTGGTCTGTCCTTAAACCAACCTCCATTGTATGCAAGTATTTGAAAACAAAGACTTTTTGGGGTTTAAATTCAAACTTCAAATTTCCTCCCTTTGGATGAAAGGTAATGTATCAGTCAAGGGCTTCCAGAGAAACAGAACCATTAGGATGTGATTGCTTATTTGTTTGTTTGCTTGTTTATGTGTTGGAAGGAGTTGGCTCACATGATGATTATAGAGGATGACACATCCCAAGATCTGCAGGGTGAGTCAGCTACCTAGAGACTCAAGAGAGATGATGGTGTGAATCCAGTCCAAATCCAAAGGTCTGAGACCCAAGAGAACTGTTGGTGTAGTTCCAGTCCACAGGCAGAAAGTTTTGAGACCCAGGAAGAGCTGATGTTTTAGTTCAAGTTCAAAGGCAAGAGAAAAGTGATCGTTTCAATTTGAAAGCTGTCAGGAAGGAGTGTACTCAAGGGGAAGGTAGGCTTTTTGTTTTATCCAGGGCTTTCACTGATCATAAGAGGCCCACCCCCTAGTAGGGTAAACAGTCTGCTTTACTCCATCTACCCCTTTAAATGTTAATCTCATCCAGAAATTCCCTCACAGAAACATTCAGAATGACGTTTGACCAAATATCTGGGCCCCCAATGGTCCAGTCAAGTTGACACACACAATTAATTTTTCCCATGTAATAATTAATATTTACATGTCAAATTTCTCATCTGAGAATCACAAATTCTTTGGTTCCAACCAACTGGCCAAAAGCTTTCCATTCATTATTATATGAGTTGTTTACTGTTCACATTTGAGAAGAAACAACTTGATTACCTACCTCTTAAGTTATTAAATGATCAAGGTACTTTACCATATTTTAATTATAAAAGCATTTTCTTACTTCTTCACTCTGTTAAGCCTCTTTCTTTGAGAGAACACCTTTCACTGGAACTGATAAATAAGCATTCAAGCTGCTATTATACTTTCAGTTCTGGGTAATATTTTGAAGAAACAACCTGCAAGCACATCAAGTTACTGCCCAAAAACTTCATCAAAATTCTGGACATAATGATTTTATTTTCAATGGGCTCTCAAGAGGTGATAATTAGCTTCTATTAAACATAATAAATATTAATGCAAGCCAGAAACAAAATACAGACAATATTGTACTATACACATTCATAGTGCAAGTACTCAGTCTGCAAATTATGTGAAGCTTCCCAGGAGAAATAAGCAGTCTAAGGCAAACTGAGGAGCTCTGGTTTACACAACAGAAGTTCCATTTTTATGTGCCAGCACTTAAGACTGAAATAAAGTCAATAATCTAAAAGTGTGTTCCCAGATTTTTCCTGAGCTTTGAATTTAAAAGGAACTGAGGTATAGTTGATGTAAATTTTTAAATTCAACTTTATAAGCACTGTGTCCTATTTTTAAAAAGTACATTCTATATCATGATGTCAGTGACTCACATCAAACAATACCAAACTTTTAGGACTTAAATGGCATTTCTTATATGCTAGGATGGTGAGAGACGGTCATTAGTACTGAGAGAAGTTCCCAGAAAAAAATCACAGAAAGTTAATTTAAACAAATTTTTAAATCATAGTTAGTTGCAGCTATACACTAGAAAGGCTAAAATTAAAATGACTGACCACAAAATATTGGTGAGGATGTGGTAGAATCCAAGGTCTCATGTACTGCTCATTGAAATGGAAAATGCAAAAACCACTTTGGGAAGCAGGTTGGAGTTTCTTACAAAATTAAATATTCACCTACCATATGGTACTGTTTCAACAATTCCACTCCGACATGTTTATCTAAGAGGAATGAAAAAGATTTGTATTCAAAGAGATATCTTAACAAATTCTTTCTAACAGTTCTATTTGGCTGTTATTGATAAAAGAAACAAATTGAAAACCACCGAACTGTCCATGAGCAGATGAATTGATGAATCGTGACCATATAATAGACCACTACTTAACAATGAAAAGGAATGAACTATTGATATGCCCAACAATATAGATGAACTTCAAAAACATTACAATAAGTGAAAAAAGTCATGCACAGAAGAATATATATTGTGTAGAGTTCTAGTTATGTAAAATTCTAGGATAGGCAAAACTAACCCATACTGACACAAAGCAAACTTGTGTTTGTCTGGGGCAGTGGATATGGACATTGACTGCCAATATAGTGGAACTTTGTGGGGTGATGGAAATATTCTACATCTCGATTGTAGTGGCAGTTACATAAGTATATATTTGTCCAAATCCATATATGTAAATTCTATCTTATTTCAGTTTTTTTTCTTTCTTTTCTTTCTTTTTTGGAAATAGACTAACAACTTGAACAGGCACTTGAAAAAAAATGATATCCAAACGGCCAACAGGAATATGAAAATACACTCAGTACTACTTTTCATCAGGAAAATGCAAATTAAAACCACAATGAGAAGCCACTACACACCCACCAAAATGACCAACCTTTAAGTGTTTGACAAATTTCAGCAAGGATGTGGAACAATTTCTGGGACTTACAAGACGGCACAACTACTTTGAAGACTTGGATATTTCCACTAAAACCAAACACTACCTATCTTATGAACCAGCAGTTTGGCTTCCAGGTACATACTCAAGAGAAATGAGTGACAACATTCACTAAAAGACAGATTTGAGAATCTTCACAGTAACTTTATTCATAATAACTCAAAACTGGAAACAAGCCATGTGCAAGTTAATAGAAGAATGAATGAACAATTGTGGTTTATTCTTACAAGTATACAGTGATATAAACTTGGTAAACTACTGGTATACATAGCTACATGAATGAATCTCATTAAGTAGAAGACATAGACACACCCACACAAATCCTAATGCTCTCCATTTAACTCAAGAATAGGCAAAACTAATCAATAATGATAAAAGGCAAAATAGTGGTTACTTCTGGGGTATATGCAATATGGGAAGGGCAGAGAAAATAGTATGGGATGCTGGGAAAAGTCCTATATCTTTCTCTGGGTAGAGTTAGGTAATTGTAGGTGATTAGTGAAAAAAAAATTATCAAGCTAGGCATTGAACATTACTGCACTTTACACATTTACCCTATGCTTATGGTACCTCACTTACAAAAGCCATTGGGATGTGTCTTCAGCTGAGCAAAGAGTAAAGACTACTCACTGGTGACAACAACAAAGGTGAAACTGGATTTGTTAATATGAGGATTCTTTTTTTACTAAAGAAACACACAGTACACAAAAATACACAAGTTATTTCCTTTTAAACAAAACAAAAGGTTTATTGCAAATTCAGGTAGAACAATTTGGAAGCATATTTTGAAGGAATATTTGGATTTCAAAAGTTCCTTTGCAGTCACCAAAGATGTTGACTTTTTAAAAAAATTAAAACCATCTCGTTTCACTTATGCTCCTATAACAATCTTCCTTTATTTGATTTCCTTGATGGGTTTAAGGTATTTCCTTCAAGGTGACAGGCACCTTGCCTGGAAATAACTGTTCTCTAGGGAGGTGAAAGATCATTTTGTAAGCAAAAGCTGACAGATGTGAATAGCAATTTTAAACCTACAAAAAGATCATGGATATTGGGGAATTCAATCTCCACAATCTTGCCAAAGAGCTAACAGAGCCTGGGGAAGGAATGCAGATTGAGAAAGAACAGATTTCTGCCGATCAAGAAAACCAAAGCAAGAGCTCATGAATATTGATTCTGGACCTGCCTTCTCCCTACAGAGGGAAAGGCAAACACAGCGCCGTCCATATTGCAGTGCTGAGATCCAGCCCCACGGCACGCTGCTGCTAGATCATAAACAGCTCATCAAACTGCAATCGAGACATATTTGTTCAATTTCATATCATGTTTCCAGGGAGAGAGAACCCGTTTCACAAAATTGTTGATGGGCCCTATTCTGAGAACTCTAAAATGAAGTCCAAAAAAATAAGGGTCTGCCACGTAGGAAGTGCTCAAAAACAAAAAGAAATGCTGACAAGGAAAAAATGAACAGGGTAGAATCTCAGATCCGGTCTATTCTGTAGTGGAGAATAAGGGGTGGAAATGATCAGGGGAAAGAGAAATGAAAAGGGGCAAAGGAGAGTTGTTGGCTAGTTAGGAAATACACTGTAAGAGCCTTCTAATATGTTTTGGTTTTTTCATCAATTACCAGAGCTCTTCTGTGTAGACTTGAAGCTTTTCCTAAAGAAAATGGCAGATCTCATTAATGAGGATTTTTTTGTTGTTGTTCTTCCCTGGAAATGTATAATCTAATCATAGATTCAATTATTGGAGACTGAGTCACATTCTTCTTTGCCTGTGAATAAAGGTCAGTGCTCAAATAGTACCCACAGTGAGTGGTTTGAGCCATGGTGTAAGTGATGAGTTATTAGCAAATTATTATGCTGAAAAATCCAATTGTTTGCACATCAAAAAGGAAAAATTCCTAGAAGGAGGTATTTAGCATTAAAGAAATGACTTCCTGCCAGAGATGAGCAAAAATCGCATTTGTTATTCATATTTAAGCAATCATAGTGTTTCAGAGAGTAGAACTCTGTGAGCAACCTGTTTCCTACCCTGGAGGAACTGGAGTTAACAAAGTAAAATTTGCTCTGTGCTAGTAGTTTAAAAAGAGAGAGAGAGAGAGAGAGAGAGAGAGAGAGAGAGAGAGAAATATATATATACACACATATATATGTGTATGAGAGAGAGAAATATATATATACACACATATATATGTGTATGAGAGAGAGAAATATATATATGTATATATATGTATACATACACACACATATATATATCAAATAGTTTTCATTGTCGATTCTTTAAGCAGTCCTCACCCTTGAAGAGAATTTTAACATTTTCTTTAATACATCTGGAGATTGTCATGCTAAGTGAAATAAGTCAATCCCCCAAACCCAAAGGTTGAATGTCTTCTTGGATATCGGGAAGCTAACCCACAGTAAGGGGACAGGGGAAAAATAGAAGTTCAATGGATCAGACAACAGGGAATGAAGGAAGAGAAGGGGGACAGGAATAGGAAAGACAGTGGAATGAATCTGACATAATTTTCCTATGTACGTATAAGATTACATCAGAGTGAATCCCACCATTGTGTACATCCACAAGACTGGGGATCCAAATTAGAATGAGATACATTCCATGCTTTTATAATTACATCAAAATGAATTCTATTTTCATGTATCACTAAAAAGAACCACTAAAAATAAAGAACATGATAAAATGCCATGCCATGAACTATGGTAGACAGGATCTGGTTGTACCATGTTGGATCCGGAAATGAAATAAACTTTGCCCTTGTCAAACAGATTGACTTGCAGGTAGAAATACGTGGCAGTTTCTTCTTCCCATTTCTGTTCCCTGGAACAGCAAGGATCAAATCTTGTCTCTTTTGACAAGATTTTGACATATTTAATATCATTGACATAATGTCCCTCAAATATTAGAAGGCAGCTAATATGTGTCCCCTTCAAACTACTAAAGACCTAAGTCCCCTATTTCTTGGAACTGTCTCTAGAAGAACATTTTTCCTTTCCTTGGTCATCTTCCCCAGAAGCTCTGAATTCGTTCGTATTCATCTTAAATTGAATTTGTCCAAAGCTGAAAGCAATATTTCAGTGTGAAATTTTTCAGATCAGTGTGAAAATTCATTAGGGTTATTTTATTTGAGACTTGGATATCACTGCCCTATCAATGCAATTAGTTTGTTTTAAAAAAATTAATGACTATATTAATTGGTGGCTTATGTTATGGACAAGAAAAATTATCATATGTTTTTCACAGAAATTGCTGCCAAACTGTATGTCCCCAGTCTGCACTTAAGCAGTTGAGTTTTCGAAGGTAAATACAGAAGAGAACATTTGGTTTTTGCCTATCATTCCAACCTGTCAAGACTATTTTGAATCTTGATTTTATCATCAATCATATTCACTCCCTTTTCCAGCTTTCTGTCATCTCCCAACTTGATAAGCATGTCTTCTATATCTTCATCAAGTCCCTGATAAAAGCGTCTAACAGGACACAGCTCTGTAGCTTTCCTCTAGAGATTGCCCTCCAGTTTCATCAGCTTTTCCATAAAATATTTCTGAACATTTCCTGTATTCCAGAAACCATGTCAAAGAAAAAAAGAAACAAACCCCAACAATATCTAAGATATGGTCTCTGGCTTTAAAGAACTTTTTCATTTAATGGATCATACAGTGACAGTATTTATAGGATCAGGATTTTTAAGCAGCACTCATTTAATGAAACTTTGATGTCTTTATACCTTACATAAGAATATGTATAATACAATGTATGACCAATCCAGTATATATCACATCTATGACAAACCCCAATATCTAGAACATTACCAAAAGGTAAAGTAAAACTAGCTTGATCAGTCATCTTGTTAGAACTATTTCAATTCTTAAAGAGATGAATCACTTTGTTTTTAAACAAATGGTACAGCAAGTCCTAGATTTAAAGCCTATGTCCAGCACCTATTAACTGTGTTACATTGAATACATATGGTTACAACATTTGGTTACAAACATGTCCCATGAAGAAACTTCAGCCCAGCATAACAGCCCCTTGTTTCCTTTGTATGTGATCTTTTTTTGTTTTTTGTTTTTCTTTTTTCATTTCTCTCTTTTGGAAGTCTTACAATTTCCTCTTGAGCCCAGTGCTGAAATTTTAGAACTTATGTCTTGAAGTTGATCTTTATTCTGCCAATCACACTGGGTACTAGCAGGGCTCTATCACTCTGAGGATGTGTCTTCTGGTTGTGGAGAATTTTCTTTAATTAACTCTGTAGTAATCTTCTCCTCTTCCATCTTCTCCCTTTCCATTTCTGAAATTAACTATTATTCAGATGTTGGTCTTTCTGTACTGGCCTCTTCTTATATTTTTTCAAATCTATTTTTATATTTTTATCTACTTCACATTTTGTGAGAGATTTCTTCCTGTCTTCCAAACCTTCTATTCAACATTTCATTTTTTTTTAAAGGCACTTCTTTTTTAATTTTTTAAAATTTTTTGTTGCAGATGAACACAATACCTTTATTTTATTTATTTATTTTTATGTGGTGCTGAGGATGGAACCCAGTGCCTCACACGTGCTAGACAAGTGCTCTACCACTGAGCCACAACCCCAACCCTCAACATTTCATTTTTGTTATCACATTCTTTTTTGTTTCCATGTGCTATTTTTGTTCCCCCAAGTATTCCTTTATTAGAAGCATAATTCTAATTCCTTATTGCAATATCTTATTTAATTTTTGTTTTTGGTTTTTGTTTGTTTTATTTTTTAATTTTTTTAAATTTATTTAATTTTGATTCATTGAACACAAATGGAGTACAGCTATTGTTTCTCTGGTTGTACACAAAGTAGAGTCACACCATCTGTGCGTTCATACATGTACACAGGGCAATGATGCCTGTCTCATTCTGTTATTATTCTTACCCCCCCACCCCAACCCCACCCCTCCCTTCCCTCTTATCTATCCTTCCTCCATTCTTGCCACCCTTCCACCCCACATTATGCATCATCATTCACTTATCAGAGAGATCATTCGGCCTTTGGAGTTTGGGGATTGGCTAATCTCACTTAGCATAACAGTCTCTAACATCATCCATTTACCTGCAAATGCTATAATTTTATTCTTCTTTAAGGCTGAGTAATATTCCATTGTGTATATATACCACAGTTTCTTTAGCCATTCATCTATTGAAGGGCATCTAGGTTGGTTCCACCATCTAGCTATTGTGAATTGAGCAGCTATGAACATTGATGTGGCTGCATCACTGTAGTAATCTGATTTTAAGTCCTTTAGGTATAGGCCAAGGAGTGGGATAGCTGGGTCAAATAGTGGATCCAAGTTTTCTAAGGAATCTCCACACTGCTTTCCAGAGTGGCTATACCAACTTGCAATCCCACCAGCAATGTTTGAGTGTACCCTTTTCCCCACATCCTCACCAACACCTGTTGTTGCCTGTATTCTCAATAAAAGACATTCTAATTGGAGTAAGATGAAATCTTAAGGTGGTTTTGATTTGCATTTCTCTTATAATAAGGGATGTTGAACATTTTTTCATAAATCTGTTGATTACTTGTAGATCTTCCTCTGTAAAGTGTCTGTTCATTTCCTTGGCCCATTTATTGATTGGGTTATTAGTGTTCTTGGTGTAAAGATTTTTGAGTACTTGGTAGATTCTGGAGATTAGTGCTCTATCTGAAGTGTGTGTGGCAAAGATTTTCTCCCACTCTGAAGGCTCTCTCTTCACATTGCTGATTGGTTCCTTCGCTGAGAAAAAGCTTTGTAGTTTGACTCTATCCCAATCATTGGTTCCTGCTTTTATTTCTTGTGCTTTGGGAGTCAAGTTAAGGAAATCTGGTCCTAGGCCAACGTGATGAAGATTTGGACCTATTTTCTCTTCTATTAGGTGCAGGGTCTCTGGTCTAATTCCTAGGTCCTTGATCCATTTTGAGTTGAGTTAGATTTCTTCCTCAATCTTGTCTGTCTTCTTTAGTTCCCTTTTCTAGTTTTTGAAAGTTTTTTGTTTTGTTTTGTTTTTGTTTTTTGCAGGGAGAGGAGAATATATCTTCATATTGGAAGGGTTCCTGGCCAGTGGTCATTATTTTCTGGTAATTTTCAAGAGTGAGGCACTCAAAGCTGATTGGGACCTTTGAATAAACAGGTAAATCTGCAAGTGATTTGGCTGAAATATTCCACTTTGGAATACACCACTGGCAGAATTTTTAGATCTTTTCTCTTAGCAAGTCAGAATTCCCATGGAAAATTTTTCTAATTTCTGCCTCAAAGACATAAGTCTGCTGATGGAATCAAGGAAAGCAAGGAATCAGATTTCAGGATGTGAACTTCTGCTAGTCCCATGTTGTGCCCTTTCCTTCAACTCTGCCTCGTGCCCCTTAGTTTACAGGCCTTCTGACTCACCTTCTCAGAGAACCCTGTGAGTCTTCTGCCAGGTGAAGGAGCCATCTCCCAGCTTCTTCTAGGAAATGCAGTATGGACCCATTTGCTCCTTAAATAGACTTTCAAACAATCCTATTTTTTCAGCCTTCAACTTTCTCGTTGCTATCAGTATCTGGGCTACCAATTCCTGAGCAGTTTTGTGATATCAAAACATATTTCTGAGTCCTCTTATTCTTGCTTTGTCCTTGTACATGTTCAACATTTCTTTATCCTGATGTTATTTACAAAGTTTGGACAGGTAGGGAAGATAAACATCCACTTATATTCTGTTGTCTTATTAATTTTTCATTATCCTCTCTTAGGTAAATGTAATTTTCATATAGGAAAATGTTTTAATATTTTTGTTTATGAATTAATGTTTTATTGAAGAAATGCTCCTTATCTCAAATTTATAACAATGTTTTGAGCATTTTAATAGTTAAAGTATTTCAACAGGTAGATTTTTAAATCCTTATGGAATTACTATTAAAATATGATGTGAACACTTCCAAGGGTTTTCTTTTACACACAAAAAATCTAGGTGTCCTAATACCATTAGTTCAATGATTCCTCTTTCTCCCTGAGTTTTAATGCCACCTCTACCAAATTCAAGGCTTTCATATATATTTGATTCTGTTTATGACCTTTTTGATTGCTATAGTTCAGATCTGGAATGTTTCCCAAAGGCTCTTGTGTAAAAGGTTTGGTTCTTGGCTTGGTCTTCAGCTTGGTGCTAAAGGAACCATTAACAAGTGGGGCCTAGTGGGAGGACTTAGGTTATTGAGGTGTGCCCTTGAAGGGGATCGTGGGACCATGAGCTCTTCCTCCCCATTTGGCTCTTCCATCAACATGAGAGGAGATACTTTGCTCCATCATGCACTCCCCACCATGATGCTCTGCCTACCACAGGCCCCAAAGCAACAATGCCAACTGTCATGGACTAAAACCTCTGAAACTGAGCAAAATAAACTTTTCCTCTTTTTAAGTTGATGTCTCAGGCATTTTTTAATAGTAACTGAAAGCTGACTGACACACTGATTTTTGACAATGGTCTGTTTCTGTACTCTTGTCACACTGTGTTATCATTCTTATATACACTGTTTGATAACTAAGAGGTAAAGTCCCCTCTGCTTGTTCTTATCCTTTCAATTTGTCTTGTTTATTTTTAGGTGGTGACTATTCCAGATGGATTTTAGAATTAGATGTCAAATAAAGTGCCTAACCTTTTTCTGGAGCAATATTGATTGGAATTAACAAATCAATTTGTGGAGAGGTGATATCTTTATGACATCATGTCTTTAAATCTATGAACAAATATGCCACAATTTTTAATTAAGTTTTCTTATTTCCATCAACATATTAGGTTGGACCATGTGAAATTACCAATACTTGACAAAATTTGACATACAAAAGGGGAATTTCTTATGTTTGACCCTAATCATTTAAAAGCATCCCAGAAAGTTCTTGTTGCTATTTCTTATCCATTTCTGTTACTTATTTTTTCTTATTATTGAGAATAGCGTTTTTTTTCCTCTTATGTATTCTAACCAGACACAAGCATTTTCTTACAAGCTTGATTTGCAAACCTAATAAATTTTCTCAGTAAGACACCTGAAATGAGTATAAATTTTTAAGCCTTTTTTTAAATCAAAGAGATTTTTTATTTATTCAGGCTTTTACTTGTCACTCAGCTTTTCTAATTTATCTTTTTGCTTTTTATATTTTAGTTTGCAGACTTATTGGCATTTATTTGTTCACAACAATCTCTCAATTTCAAGTCTTTATTGCATATATAGTTAGGTTACTCTGTTGTATAATTGTTTAACTTTTCTCATTTCTTTATCAATCGTATCTAGAAGTTGACTATTTTATGTCTTTTCAAAGAAGTAGCTTCTATTATGTTCACTAATTTTAGTTTCTTGTTATATTGATTAAATAAACCTCACATTTAAATTTTCTGTTATTTAAGCTTAATTCTTAATGTCCTTTAATTCCTTTAGTTTAAAGCATAGTTTATTTCTATTTTTTTAGATTATTTCTATTTAAACCTCTTATTTTCTAATAAATACATTTCTATAATAAAAAAATTTCTATGTATTTCTTTATCTGCATACTATGAATAATTAGTATGCATTTTATTGTTCATTCATAAATGTT
Source organism: Glaucomys volans (assembly GCA_020662805.1). Taxonomy (NCBI): domain Eukaryota; kingdom Metazoa; phylum Chordata; class Mammalia; order Rodentia; family Sciuridae; genus Glaucomys; species Glaucomys volans. The sequence goes on from JAJEJO010003871.1 coordinate 52,218, forward strand.
TCATACTTAAGCTATGAATTAGTTATTAGAGTTCTGAATATTCTTTTTAAGGGTGATTACTAATTGTATTGTATTGTTATCAGAGAATGTGGTCAGAATGATATAGAGTGATTGCAGTTTGTTGAGACTTCCTTCAGGAAAGAGTTCCAATCAATTTTTATAAATGTTTCAGTCATCTTGAGAAGAATACATAGTCATTCCTCAGTATCTTCAGGGAACTGGTTTCAGGACCCTTTGTGGATACAAAAATCTGGGGATGCTCAAATTGCCTTATACAAAATGTCATGGTATTTGCAAATAGCTATGCACATCCTCCCACAGACTTTAAATCATCCCTAGATCACTTATAGTGCATAGGCAGTGTTAATACTATGGGAATAGCTGTTATATTGTATATTCAGGGGAAAATACCAACAAAAGAAAAGACATATTCAGTAAAGATGCAGTTTTTTTTTCCCAAATATTTTTGATCTCTAGTTGGTTGAATCCAGAGACTCAAATCCCACTGATCTGGAAGGCCAACTCTTATTTCCTCTGTATATCGCTTAGAGTTCTATATATCTATTTTATCAAGTTTGTAAATATTGCTACTCTAATCCAATACATTCTGATTATATTTTGGTCCATATAGCCTTTAATTTTCCCAGAAAGAAGTGTTAAAATATTCTGCAACTCTTATTATTAATTTCTCCTAATTAGTTATACATGACAGCAGAGTGCATTTAAACTCATTGTACATAACGGAGCACAACCTCTCATTTCTCTGGTTATACACAATACAGAGTCACACCATTTGTACAATCATATATATATATATATATACATATATATATGATATATATATACACACACACACACCTAGAGTAATAATGTCCACCTCAATTCACTATCTTTTGCACCCCCCTCCCCCACCGCAACACCTCCCTACCTAAAACAAAATCTCTCTTCCCTTCCTTTACCCCCCCCCCCATTATGGATTAGCATCTACATATCAGAGAAAACATTTGGCCATTGGTTTTGGGGGACTGGCTTATTTCATTTAACGTGATATTCTCCAACTCCATCCATTTACCTGCAAATGCCATAACTTCATTCTCCTTTAAGCTGATTAACATTTCCACTGTGTATATATACCACATTTTCTTTTTCCATTCATCTGTTGAAGAGCATCTAGGTTGGTTCCATAGTTTAGCTATTATGAGTTGAGCTTCTATGAACATTGATGTGACTGTGTCACTGTAGTGTGCTGATTTGAAGTCCTTTGTGTATAAACAAGGAGTGATGGTTCCATTCCAAGTTTTCTGAGGAATCTCCATACTGCTTTCCTTAGTGGTTGCACCAATCTACAGTCCCACCAGCAATGTATGAGTGTACCTTTTCCCCCACATCCTCGCCAATACTTATTATGGCTTGTTTTCTTGATAATTGCCATTCTAAGTGGAGTGAGAAGAAATTTAGAATAGTTTTGCTTTGAACTTCTGTAATTGCTAGAGATTATTAATTTTTTTCATATGTTTGTCGATTGATTGTATTTCTTCTTCTGTGAAGTATCTGTTCAGTTCCTTAGCCCATTCATTGATTGGGTTATTTATTTTTTTGATGTTAAGTTTCTTGATCTCTTTATATATCCTGGAGATTAATGATCTATCTGGTGTGCACCTGGTAAAGATTTTCTCCCACTCTAAAGGCTCTCTCTTCACATTGATTGTTTCCTTTGCTGAGAAGCAGCTTTTCAGTTTGATTCCATCCCATTTATTGATTCTTGGTTTTATTTCTTATGCTTTAGGAGTCATGTTAAGGAAGTCAGGTCCAAAGGTGACAAGATGAAGATTTAGACCTACTTTTTTCTTCTATTAGGCACAGGGTCTCTGGTCTAATTCCCAGGTCCTTCGTTCACTTTGAGTTGAGTTTTGTGCAGGGTGAGAGATAGGGGTTTAATTTCATTTTGCTGCATATGGATTTCCCATTTTCCCAGCACCATTTGTTGACTAGGCTATCTTTTCTTCAGTGACTGTTTTTGGCACCTTTGTCTAGTATGAGACAACTGTATGTATGTGGGTTTGTCTCTATGTCTTCTAATGTGTACCATTGGTGCATGTGTCTATTTTGGTGCCAATACCATGTCATTTTGTTGCTGTAGGCTCTGTAGTATAGTTTAAGGTCTGGTATATTGTAATGCGTCCTGCCTCATTCTTCTTTCTAAGGATTGTCTTGTCTATTCTGGGTCTCTTATTTTTCCAGATGAATTTCATGACTGTAGATCCATGAAGAATGGCATTGGGATTTTAATAGGAATTGCATTGAATCTGTGTAACACTTTTGGTCTATGGCCATTTTGACAATATTAATTCTGCCTGTTCAAGAGGTCAGGAGATCTTTCCATCTTCTAAGGTCTTCATTGTAAAGGTGTTTCACCTCTCTTGTTAGATTGATTCCCAGGTTTTTTATTTTTATTTTTTGAGGTTATTGTGAATGGAGTACTTGTCCTAATTTCTCTTTCAGAGGATTCATCACTGATGTATAGAAATGCATTTGATTTATGGCTATTGATTTTATATCCTACTACTTCACTGAATTCATTTATTAGTTCTACAAGTTTTCCTGTGGAATTTTTGGATCTTCTAAATATAGAATCATGTGACCCCCAAATAGTGATAGTTTGAGTTCTTCTTTTCCTATTTGTATCCCTTTAATTTCTTTTGTGTGTCTGATTGCTCTGACTAGAGTTTCAAGGATGATGTTGAATAGAAGTGGTGAAAGAGGGCATCATTGTCTTCTTCCAGTTTTTAGAGGACGTGCTTTTAATTTTTCTCCATTTAGAATGATGTTGGCCTTCGGCTTTGCATAGATAGCTTTTACAGTGTTGAGGTTTGTTCCTACTATTCCCAGTTTTTCTAGTGTTTTGAATATGAAGAAGTGCTTTATTTGTCCAATGCTTTTTCTGAATTTCATTGATTTTAATTATGATTTTCATTATTTCCCATCATCTTCTGGTTTTGGTGTTTATTTGTTCTTCTTTTTCTAGAGCTTTGAGATGCAATGTTAGGTCATTTATATGTTTGTTGACTTTTTATTCTTTTAATGAATGAGCTCAATGCAATGAATTGTCCTCTCCGCACTGCCTTCATAGTGTCCCAGAGATTTTGATACACAGTATTGGTGTTCTCATTTACCTTTAAGAATTTTTTAATTTCCTCCCTGATTTCTTCTGCTCTCTATTCATCATTCAATAATGTATTATTTAGTCTCCACGTTTTGCAGTATCTTCTATTTTTTATTTTATCCTTGATTTCTAATTTTATTCCATTATGATCTGAGAGAATGCAGGATAGTATCTGTATTTTTTTGTATTTTCTAAGAGTTGCTTTGTAGCATAATATATGGCCTATTCTGGAGAGGGATACATGTGCTGCTGAAAAGAAAGTGTATTCACTCATTGATGGATGAAATATTCTATATATGTCTGTTAAGTCTAAATTATTGATTGTATTCTTTAGTTCTATAGTTGCTTTATTGAGTTTTCATTTGGATGATCTATCCAGCGACGAGAGAGGTATATTAAAGTCCTCCAGTATTATTGTGTTGTGATCTATTTGATTCTTGAAATTGAGAAAGGTTTGTTTGATACATAGATATTCTATTGTTTGGGGCATAAATATTTACCATAGTTATATTATTGATGTATGATTCCCTTAAATAGTGTGAAATGTCCTTCTTTATCCCTTCTGACTTACTTTGGCTTGAAGTCTACTTTATCTGATATGAGGATGGAAACCCCTGCTTGTTTACATAGTCCATTTGAGTGATCTGTTTTTTCCCATCATTTCACCTTCAGTCTCTGGATGCCTTTTCCTATGAAATGAGTCTTTTGAAGACAGTATATTTTGGGGTCTTTTAAAAAATCAAATCTTTGGTTGTGCATTATATCGATTCATACCATTCATGTAATCATACATGTACATAGGGTAATGATGTCTGTCTCATTCCACCATTTTTCATACCCCCACCCTCTCCCCTGCTCATTTCCCTCTTCATAATCTAAAGATCCTCCATTCTTCTCTTGTGTACAGTGAATCAAAATGAAGTCTGTAAATAATTTTTTTAAAAATCTTATGTGCCTGTCTATATCTTTTGATTGATGAGTTTAGGCCATTGAGATATGAATTATATTCCTGGTCTTGTTGGTTTATTTTTGGTTTTTAACTTGACTTGGTTTCTCTTTTGATTGACTTTTTCCTTTAGTGTAGTTCCTCCCTTTGCTGATTTTCATTGTTGTTTTTCATTTCCTTCTCAGGGAATATTTTACTAAGAATGTTCTGTAGTGCAGGCTTTCTAGTTGTAAATTCTTTTTTGTTTGTCATGGAAGGTTTTTTTTTTTTTAAATTTTTTTTTAGATATTGACAGACCTTTATTTTATTCATTTATTTATATGTGGTACTGAGAATTGAACCCAGTGCCTCACACATACTATACAAGAGCTCTACCACTGAGCTACAACCCCAGTGCTGGGTCAAGTTGGTGGCTAGGGAGAGGTTGGGCGACTGGGAATTGGTTCCCAGGGGATACAGAGGGCCCAGTTGATTGCCAAACCAGCAGGACCAGAGAATCAGAGGATGCTGGATTGGGGAGGGTGCTGTGGACCAGGCTCATGTCAGGTCCCAGCAAGTGCCAGCCCAACTTGGCTCTGGAAATCTGATTGGTGCCAGATTGGTTTGCTGGGCAGGTCAAGAGCAAGATGCTCTATGCCCTACTCCAATCTATCTACCCTGTGCAAGGCTCTCTCCTGTCTCTACAGCAAGATGGTAGCTATTAGCACACCTAGCAGGGAGACCTCAGGTGTTACCAAGCCTGCAGGCACCTTTATGATGGTCTTCCAGACTCTGGCTAGTGTCCCTAGATGGAAGCAGATATGTCCCTAGATGGTGGCGGTGGGGTTGACAAACCTGTAGGTACCCTGATGTTGGGTTTCCAGGCCCTGGCTGGTGTACCAAGATGGAGGCTGCTGCAACTCAAGATGGTGAAGGAGGTAGCAGAGGTAACCCAAGATGGAAGTGTGCCAAGTTGGAGGAAGTTGCAACGAGAGATGAAGCAGCAGCAGACAGTGGCTCAGTGACGGTGGGCAGTACTGCATCGTTAGATGGGGAGCCCTCAGTGTGGTCACTGTGTGCTGTACAGAAGCTCTGCCGGCAACAATTATTTTTTTAAACACTTCTCTTTGTGATTTTTCTCAGTATTTACACATTCTGTGGCTAAGTTACTCAGGATCATGATGTTCTTTTGGTGGATTAGTCTTTCTATGAATACAAAATGTCTTTCTTTGTCCCTATTAACATAATTTCCTTAGAGGTCTATTTGGACAAGTACTAATTTCTCTACATCATCTTTCTCTGATTAGTATTTCCCTTTTCATCTTTTAATTTTCAGTCTCTTTTGGAATCTACTGCGGTTTGAATCTTTGTTCCCCACAGAATGCATAAATTTAATTGATATGTTAACAGCATTAAGAAGTAGAATTTTTAAGTAATACTAGGTCATGAGGGCTCCACTTATAAATGGCATTTGTGCCGACATAAAAGGGTGAGTTTGGCTCTCTTACTCTCTTGTGGTCTCATGCTTTCTACCATGTGATCATGGAGCCAGAAGACCCTGTCGGAAGCTGGCACCTTGACATCAGACCCTCTGGTTTCCAGAACTTTGAGTCAATAAATTTCTGTTTATTATAAATTACCCAGTCTTAACTGTTTTGTAACAGCACTTCAAAAAGTACAAAGAAAATGTCATTTTTCTTTCATAATACTAGTTTTCATTTATTTATCAATTTGAGAGTCTTAATTTTAATAAGCAGGTCTACCCCACCTGCATTGATTTTGATTACTAAAATATTTGGACTAATTTTAACATAACTTTTTTTGTTTTGTTTTGTTTTGGTAATGAGGTTTCAACTCAGGGGCACTTAACCACTGAGGCAAATCCCCAGCCATTTTCATTTTTTTGCTTTGAGATAGGGTCTTGCTAAGATGCTTAAGGCCCCACTAAATTGCTAAGGCTGGCTTTGAATTTGCCATCCTCCTGCCTCAGTCTCCCAACCTACTGGGATCAAAACCATGTGCCGCCATGCCTAGCACCCTTACTTTCTCTTTAATTATGAGTTGTTTGACTTTTTAAAAAAATTTCTATTAACCAGTGAATAGTTACAATATACAACTTGCATTCTTTTTCAAATATGGAATAGTTCAACCTTTATCTCTTCAGGTATTTTAATTGTTTGGTATTTTCCCTTTTATCTTTTTCTGGATTTAAAATATTATAACTTTTCAACTTACCCACCAAAATCTTAATTTGCATTCTATAATATCTCTCTTTTAACTTCCCTGTGCTGTGTTCTTCAATTCCATCTTCCTGTTAAGCTTTTCTTCAACTGTATTAAATACACTAGTTGTTCATCCTTTAAAAATATTTTAATTGAAATATTTGCATTTTAATTTTTTACAATATCTGCCTTTTACATAACTTTTTCTTCTTGAAAGGATGCTATTAGTTTTTTCTTCTTGAAATGATGCTATTAGCTTCCTTATTTATTTATTTTCAAATCTCAATAAGGACTTTCAGCATGACTATTTTTAAATATTTTTCAATTTTATTATTTTTATCTATTTGGCATAAATTCTCCATGGGCTACCCTAGTTAACCACCTTTCTTGGAGATGAAAGGGGAGTTTCTCTACTTCTCTTGGTAGGGAGGGTCTGCACAGGCTGTGGGCCTCTGCAATGGAGAAGTGTTGCAGCTCTTAATGGCAGGCTATGCCCTCCAGTGTTGCAGCATTAATCTCCAGGATGTAAGAAATCAAAATACTCACCAAAAAAATAAATAACCCAATCAGTAAATGGGCAAAGGAACTGAACAGCACTTCACAGAAGAAATACAAATGTCAAAAAATATATGAAAACCTGTTCAACATCGCTAGCAATTAGAGAAGTGCAAATCAAAACTACACTGAGATTCCATCATATTCCAGTCAGAATGGCAATGATCAAGAATACAAATAACAAAAAATTTTGGTGAGGATGTAGGGAAAAAAGTTCACTCATACTTTGCTGGTAGGATGGCAAATTGGTTCAACCACTATGGAAAGCAGTATGGGGATTCCTAAGAAAACTTGGAATGGAACCACCATTTGATCCAGACATAACACTTGTTGGTCTATACTCAAAAGACTTAAAATCGGCATACTACAGTGATGCAGCCACATCAGTGTTTACAGCAGCTCAATTCACAATAGCTAAGCCATGGAACCAACCTAGGGACTCTTCAATGGATGAATTGATAAAGAAAATGTGGTATATATACACAACAGAATATTACTCAGCTTTAAAGAAGAATGAAATTATGGTATTTACCAGTAAGTGGTTGGAACTGGAAAATATCATGCTATGTGAAATAAACCAAAGGTCGAATGTTCTCTCTGATATGTGAATGCTAACCCACAACAAGGGAGGGTGCGGAGGGGAAGAATAGAAGATTTTTGGATTAAACAAAGGGGAATGAAGGAAAGGGAGCTGAAGAGGAATAGGAAGGACAGTAGAATTAATCAGACATAACTTTCCTATCCTTGTATTTGAATATACAACCAAGGTAACTTTGCATCATGTACAACAACAAGAATAAGATCCTAATTAAAATAAGTTATATTCCATACATATATGTATATAAATATATAAAATATGGTAAAATAAACTCTACTGTCATGTATATCTAAAAAGAATAAATAAAAATCCATACAATGTAGCAACTTAAGAATAAGAAGACAAAAGAAAAAAACAAAATAAATACATAAAGACCTGAAGAATTATTATTATACTTCATTTTAAGAAAAATTTGAAATGTACTAAGAAAAGGATATTTTGTTTCATAAAGATATGGAATGATCTTTTTATATTTTCTCATACTAGATAACTACTAAGTATAGATTTGTGTTTTTATGGACATTGTCACATGCCTTTCTTTTTAGTATAGTGGTATTATCGTACAGTCTCAAAATAATAAAGCAATAGATTCATACAGTTCATGTACTCTGAAGTCATTCTTCACTTTATAACTGCATACAGAGCCACAGTATCTCTTGATTGATTTTTATAGATGATTTTTTCCCGTCACTTAAACTTTACATTTAGAATCCAGGAAAGTTTTTGGGGAACATTACAACCCTTCCCACCATAAAGGTTTAGTTATAAAATGCGTTGCACAATTCTTTTGTGAGCTCCAGTTGAACTTTATAGCAAATGATAGTGCAGAACATAACCATGGTCTTCATGAACTCCCATGGACCACATGTTTTCTTAAAAAAAGAAAATATATTAATTTTCTTTGTGTGCGTGGTTTTCTCACCTAAAAAATAAAAATAAAACAAAGATTTTTTTCCTCTTCTAAAAATCTTGATATTATGGTTCAAATGCCTTTTAATTGAACTTCATGGTTTAAATTTTAAGCACTTAGAATAATAAAGACTTTACTAGCAAAGGATCCACAGAGTAATCTCTATCTTTCCTATAGAATTTTACTGGATTTCTATCTACTTGTGAGTTCCCAGATGC
>JAJEJO010003871.1:60908-81808 GCA_020662805.1 Glaucomys volans
TAGTTGTACTCCAGTTGTGTACAATGACCTAGCATTAAAAAATAAATTAATTAAAAAAAGAAAAAAAGAACAATACCAAAATCTTTTTTACTAAAAAAAATAAATAAATAAAATAAAGCCTTTCATTTATTGTCTTGTAAATTGGTCTTCCATTTCTAATAGCGATTAGTTCTCTCTTTTCACTTGATCAGCTCAAGTGAAAAATTGATAAATTGATAAACCGAAATTTATCTTTTCAAAAAACATATGACTTTGTCTTCCCTATTGCCTGTTTTCTACTTTTCTTAAATAGTTCAGCTGCTACCTTTATTATTTCCAAACTTTTGTTTAATTTACTCTTTTTTCTCTATTTGATTACAGTGGAAACTTAGGTCATTGGCTTTATTTATTTTTAATATAAGCAATAAAAATTGTCTTCTTCAGTTCGAAATACTTTCTAATTTTCATGGTATTTCTTCTTTGATCCAGGGAAAAAATTTGAAGGGTGTAGTTTAGTATCCAAGGATTTGTGATTTCCTTTGAAGTAAGATCATTCTTACTGATTTATTTGTGATATATTTGAGACAGTGTACTTTGAATGATTTCCATCCTTTTAAACTTATTGAAACTTTTTTGAAACATATGGTCAGTCTTTAAAAATGTACTTCTTTCACTTGAAAAGAAGTGTGTTTTGCAATTCTTTAAGCAGTGTTCTATAAATTTTGATTTCAACAGGGGGGTGATATTAAAATTTTCTCAATCTACTGATTTTAAAAATATGTTAGTTGCTGAGAAAGAAGTCTTAAAAATAATATATGGCAGTGGAATTATCTATTCTCCTTTATTCTATCCATTTTGCCTTCTGTATTTTGATACTATTAGGCCTATATATCTTTATTATTATGTCTGCCTGTTAATTTATTCTTTTTCTTGTAATAAAATATTGTCTTAATCCAGTGCAGAGGCATGTACCAATAGTCCTAGCTACTCAGGAGGCTGAGGCAGCAGGATCACTTGAGCCCAGGAATTTGAAGCCAACTTTGGCAACATAAAGAAATTCTGTCTCAAAAATGGAATAAATAATAAATATCCCTCTTTATCCATGCTAACATTTGTGTTGAAGCTTATTTTTAAATTTCACTCAGTGTGAATATAGACATTCCAGCCTTCTTGAGCTTGCAGTATTCATGGTACCTTTTTCCATTTTCAATCTACCTCTGTCTTCCTTTTTAAAGCACTTCTCTTGTGAGCAGGATATACTAGTTCTGTTTCTTCCACAATGAGAATCTCTGTCTTTTAATTGTAGTGTTTTATATCATTAGCATGTAATGTAATTATTGAGATGATTAGATTTTGGTCCATTTTGTTATTTGTTTTCTGTTTGTTCCTTATGGTTTTGTTGTTGTTGTTGTTGTTGTTCCTTTATCCCCTCTTCACTACCTTATGTAGAATAATTTGAACTTTTTTAATATTTCATTTTATCTATTGGATCTTAACCTATGCCTCTTTGATTCTGATTAACATTTATTTTAGTGATATCCCTAGTGATTTTTCTTTTAGTGATTATAATATATATGCCAAGCCTTTTATAGTCTATTTGGAGTTAACATGGTGCCACTTCTCATAACATGTAAAAATTTTGCAACTATATAAGGCTCATTTAACCTTCCCACTTCCAGATATCTTTTAAGAATCAGCAGCCATATGTATCCCTTCTGCATACACTAAAAATCCTATAAGAAGATGTCATAATTCTGGATTTAAATAGTTCTGTGTATTTTTAAAGGAGTAAGAAAAAATCACTTATATTTACTCAGGTAGTTACAATTTATGATGTTCTTCATCAGAAGATACTTCTGGTATCTGAAGGTCCGCCTTTGGCCTGAGGAATTCCTTTAGCATTTCTCGAAGTGCAGATCTGCTGCTCTCCATCAGGAGATTCTAATGAATGATTCACAGTGGAAAGCAGAAACTTATGTGAGAGATCATTTTTCTTCTAAAATGTATTAGGCATAAGAAAAACACTAACTACATCAGTATGATTGTTTTAATGTTATGTATTTAGTTGTCTTTCAGAAGTGATGTGCAATGGTAACCTGAAGTGGTAAAATGTGGTGTTTAATCCATGCACAGGCAACACTTAGTTACTGACCATAATATTGACAAATGTCCTCAATACCATTTCAGGAAGATGGTATGCTTTTTTTTCTTTCCAGTGTAAGAGATCAGATCCAATGCCATGTGCTCGTGGGCAAGCACCCTACCTCTAAGCTATACCCTCAATCATGCAAAGATGCTTTTTGACTTCCAGTAGGTGCTTTATGAGTAAATTATAACATATAGAAATTAAGGAAGATGGGGAACACTGAGTCATAGTAATCACCTGGCAATGGAGATAGAAACACCCCTTTTCATTCCTTAGGGTGATAAAAAGTTCCAAATTAGTAGATGGAAAAGTTATTCAGTCATTCATGACATGGTCATTTAGCTGAGACTGAGAATTAAGAAAGGATATACTAATGTCCAAATAAGTGTTTATAGCAGTATTATTTGTAATAAGAAAAAAATGGAAATAATCTGATTCAACAGGTGAATGGATAACATTATGGTATATATCAAATTAATGGAATACTAATAAATTGAAAATTATTCAACAATGTTTTGTAGTAAATTTTTTTTTAATTTGGTACTGGGAATTGAATACAGGGGCATGTAACCACTGAGCCACATCCCCAGCCCTTTTTTATGTTATATTTAGAGGCAGAGTGTTGCTGAGTTGCTTAGGGCCTTGCTAAATTATTGAGGCTGGCTTTGAACTCACAATCTTCCTGCCTCAGTCTTCAGAGCAGCTGGGATTACAGGTGTGCACCACTGTTTATTTGGTTTTTCCAATGCACTTAGTATAGTTTTCACTGGGGGAAAAAGTGGTCTTTTCTATTTATCCTCAAACTTAATAGAAGTTTTATAGTACTTAATTAAACCACAAATCACCAATAAAATCATCATGAAAAGATTTTGGAAGAAATACAACTGATGGATCTGGAGCATACAGTTGGACAGGTGGAGGTGAGAATATGCAGGTAGGCAGGGAATGGCCTTCTATGTAGTCTGCAAGAGGTGGGCAAAGTTAGTATGTTTAACAGGGATTGGACATCCTAATTACAGAGGAATATCGTCACTAACCTGTGCTGTTGGTTAAGTGGTGGTAAGTTAGGAAAATCCTTGCTATATTGTCAAATTGTCTTTAAAACGGTGGCATAGATTTAGACTTTGACAAAACAATTTTAAAAGTCCTCATTTCCTAAAAATGTTTAAAAATGTTGCCAGGTGCAGTGGTGCACTCCTGTAATCCCAGCAGCTCTGGAGGCTGAGGCAGGAGGATCACAAGTTCAAAGCCAACCTCAGTAACTTAGCAAGACCCTGTCTCAAGATTGAAAAAAAAAAAAAAACAACAAAAAATAAAGGGCTGAGGATGTGGCTCAGTGGTTAAGTGCTCCCAGGTTCAGTCCCTGGAGCAGGAAAAACAAAACCTTTGCCTATTTTAAAGAAATTGAAATAGTATCTGATTTTTTTTATTTACATTGCTTAGATTCTGAATGGTCATTTTGGGGTATATTTTTAGTAATTTAGCACATTTTCAGCCATTTTCTCCACATTCCGTACAGTTGATTGTTCACAAAAGGACAGCTCGCATTTCTTACATCTGCTAGTGGAAATGGAAGCGGGAGTAACCATAAGAAGGGTTAGAAAGAGGTCTGAGGGTCTTTGTGTCTGTGACTCAGGGACTGTAAAGCCTAGTGGTTGAGCTCTGATCATATCTGTATAATTTTCTTTCATTTTATAATGAAGTATTAATTCTACATAATACAACTAACATAAAATTCACTGTTTGAAACTTGGGTCCTATATTAATTTTTGAGTTCTGAACTAAGAAAAAAAATCAGGCCCCTTACATGTTCCAGTTTTCTTATCCTGAAACCTGTCATTATTCTATTATTATGAGTGTTTGCGGAGGAGAGGAGAAAAAAAATAGGTTAGAGTTATCTCACATTTTTTTCTTATAAACCTTAATTAGAAAGGTTTTGTGGGAATGCTTTCAGCTTCAGCTTACCTAATCCATTTCTTCCTTATAAAGCTTTTCAACTTTGCACAGTCAGGAATGGCTTTTATCTCATGCACAAATGAAATCAAAATCAAAATGCATATTGAGCTATCAGCTGCATAATACCAGCAATCCTAGTAGAGTTGAACACCAGCTGAATAATGATAGAGCCCCAGGACGGGCAGAAAAGAAAGGGAAAATCATAATGTATGTGCACGTGTGTACAGAGAGTGTGTGTTCACTAACCTTTCCAGGACCTTGATAGTAAATCCAGTCAATCTTCTACATAGTTTCTTAAGGTCTTACTTTCTTCAAGTCATTAAGGGATTCAAAATATATCTTGTCCTTAAGTGTAGAATTTGGACTTCTCTAATATAGGTAAAGGCTGTTGCCACAGACTCGCCTTACTAGGTGCTTTAGAAGCATAATAGCATGTTACATCAAGTACATGGATAATCTATGGGTGTTTTGTAGCATATTAATAAAAATAAATTGAAGGGCTGGGAATGTAGCTCTAGAGTACTAGAGTGTTTGCCCAGCAGGTAACATAACCTGGGTTTGGTTCTCAGCACCATAAACACACACAAAGAAGGAGGAGAAGGAGGAGGAGGAGGAAGAGGAGGAGGAGGAGGAGGAGGAGGAGGAAGAGGAGGAGGGGAAAAGAATTGAGGTAGAGTAAGTTCAACACATCAGGAATTTCTTGTCATTGAAAAGATAGTTCACTATATTTATAGACCCTAAGAGGAAGGGGCACACCATGCTACCAGGAGCCACACAAGGAAGCATCAAGGTGGATTGGTGTCAGAGGAAGAGGGAGGAACTGGGACAAGAAACTTGTAGTTTCTATAAGAAGGAACCCAACACAGGGTGTGCAGGTTGCTGGCTTGAATACTTTCAGTGGACTGTGGAACAGAGGCTCTACCCTGTTGTCTGGTACTGGTCGAGGGGTGATTAAGGCAGGGACAATGGCCTGGAATGTGAGATAAAGGAGATGGTTGGAGTATAGGCATTGGATTGGTTGGTTTGCATTGAAAAGCACACTCTGTGGGCACTTGTTTACTATGCATCCCTAGGACTAGGTTCTCTGTTAGAGGGGCAATATCTCCAGGGTCAGCAAAGCCCTAGATGTCAAAGCACGGAATATAGAAAGTGAACAGTCTGGTTAATTGATGCTCAATGTTCATAATCCTACTCATCTCTGTGTTACTTTGGAACTCAGTCAGTTATTCCAAGTGCAAACTAGAGTCCTACATTTTAGCATATGCACAATTTATCAGGCCCTCCTGGTCAATGGCAATGCAAACAGCAAAACTTTTCTCTATTCTGCTGTCTATCAAAAATCAGGAGGTGGATCTGGATGGGACACTTTGGAAAACTTCCTTGAGAACCCCAATAAAACAGGAGGACAGGAAAAGTGTGCCATCCCCCTCCTCTCTGAGAGGACCCATGCTCTCCCTTTATCCATTGAGAGCATTCTTATTTGGTCCTTTTCTATCCCATCTAATAAACTCATGCCTGCTATTCTGAGTGATGTGTCTGAAATCCTTCCAGCCTGAACACAAAGAACTGGTGACTGAGGATCTCCATGGTTTTTTCGACTCCCAGGATGCCCTTGCTTTGCAACAGGAACAAAAGCTTATAGAGGTGAATGGCACCATCAAGATCAGGTACCTAAAGCTAAGCAGCCTCACTTCATAGCAAAAACTTTTTTCTACATCCGCATTGTCTTCCTGGTCATCAGTGAGCCTACTTAAAGTGCTAGTAGAAAAATAAAGGTAGTATAAACTGTGATATTTAATAGCCAACCCAATATATTAGGAAAATAGAATAGATGGAATAATTTTTATGCTGGGGAAAGGACAAGACTTAACAAAGAAACAATGAACAAGTAATATGGAAGTTTGGTAACTCTTATCAACAAAATACTTACTGAGGTAGAGGCAACTCCTAACATTACTGTACCTTCAAAGTGTCCTTTCCTTTGTTTCAGCCAAATCTTTTTGGAGAAAGTTAAGAAGAACCAGTCATGATCTCCAGGATTACAGAGCCACTCTAACTTTTGCTTTTAGGTTCTTAGAGTGCACTTAACTCATTATTATATTGAACTGGGCATGCCCAGAGTGTTCATGTTCACCACCTTTGTGACCCTGAATGGAACATGCCCAGAAGCATTTGTGTCCACCATTTTAGGCCTTTACCATGTGTGCTATATGATCTTGAGCAGAGAATTCTAAGAAAAGTATCTGCCATTTTTCCTTTATGAATTATAACCCTGGACTGAGCATACTCAGAAATGTATATTAAACTGAACATGCTGAGAAATGTGCTCACCAATAAAGTAAATATTTTGGGCTCCCAGAATAAAATCTCCCTGCTTATGTTCTTTATGGAGAGCATTGCTTTGCAGATAATTCTGGAGTTCCCCTTACTTGCTGTTAGGAAATAAATCTCTCCATTCTTTTACCTTCTGGTTGTGCTCATTGGTTTCACATCCACCAATAAACAAACCCATTTTGTTTGGTTTCAAAAGCAACCTTAAACAAAAGGAACAAAACTGGAGGCATTACACTACCTGGGATCAAAAGGCACTGCAATGTTATAATAATTAAAATAGCATGGTACTGGTATCAAAAAGACAAACCAGGGGAAGAGAATGGAGAGCTTAGAAATAAATCCACACATTTACAAGCAATTGATTATCAACAACGCTGCCAAGAACATACATAAATGGTGTTGGGAAAATGAATATGTACATGAAAAAGAATGAAATTAGATTCTTATATCACACCATCAAAATAGACAAAAGGCTTCAATGTAAGACCTGAAACTGTGAAACAACTAAAAGAAAACATAAGGAGGGAACCTCCCTGGCATTGGTCAGGGCAATGAGTGTTTGGATATGATCTTCAAAGCACAGGCAACAAAAGCAAAAGAGACAAAGAGCATTACAACTAGCCAAAAAGCCTCTGCACAATTAAGTATCTACTGTTTAAATGAGTGTCCCACAAAGGTCCATATGTAAAATCTTTGTCTCCAGAGTGGCTATATTGGGAGATACTGTGGACTTTTTTTTGTTGTTGTTGTAGATGACAGTAGAATCCATTTTGACACTAGTATAAAAGTACAGAATATATCTTGTTTTAATTCAGACTCAATTACCTCTCATTCCCCTTCCCTCGCCCCACCCCTGGACTTTAAAGAAATGGTCCCTACCGACAGTTCCTTAGATCACTGAGGGCATGCCCTCAAAATAATGCATAAATATATGATTTAAAAATTAACAAAGAAGCTGAATAGATAATTCTTTCAAAAAGAATTATATGGGCCATTGGTACATGAAAAAATGCTCAGCATCTCTAATCATCAGGGAGATGTGAATTAAAACCACAATGAGATATCACCTCATACCTGTCAGAATAGTTATTACCAAAAAGATAAAAGATAAAATGTGTTGGCAAGAATGTAGAGAAAAGAAAGCCTTGTACACTGTTGGTGGCAATGTAAATTAGAGCTGCCATTATGGAAAATAGTATGGACATTCTTCCAAAAATTAAAAACGAACTATCATGATTCAGCAACCCAATGGAAATGGATATATATCCAATGAAAATGGATATATATCCAATGGAAATGAAATCAATATGTCAAAGAGATATCTGTCCTGCTATGTTCATTGCAGCATTATTCACAGTATTCAAGAAACAGATTCAATCTCAGTGTCCATCCATAGGTGAATGGATAAAGAAAAAAATGGTAAACATACATGCACACAGTGTGTTTACATTACACCTTAAAAAGAAGAAAACTCTCATTTGCAACATCAGGCTGAACTTGGAGGACATACACTAAGTGAAATAAATTAGCCACTGATGGACAAATGCTGTATGATCTCACATATGAATCTAAAAATGACAAATTCATAGGAGCAGAGAATTAAATGGTGGTTACCAGGGGCTGCTGGGGAAGGTAGTGTTGGGAGATGTTCGTAAAATTTTATTCAGCTAAGAATAAGTTTAAAAATCTATTATACAACATCATGACAATAGTTACTGCATTATATATCTGAAAAGTACTGAGAGTAGATTTTAAATGTTCTCACTAAAAAAAGTTAAGACGGTGCATATGTTAAAAAATAAAGAAAATAAAATACTTTAATGGATTAAAACACACTAGAGAGAATGAGATTTTAGCTATTTGAATACAGCTTCCTTTATATAATAATGTGACAATAATTACATAGCAGTATGTTTTCAATCCAACTCAGTTTTCAATCCTCCTCTTTATAAAATGCAAGAAGATTCCCAGGGAACTCAACAATTGATCAGAACATTGACAGGCTCTTTTCTTTATCTTCAGTCTCATAAAACATAGAATGAAATGGCAAGATCTATACTTCAGGTTTAAGTCTTTTAAAATCTTTTTAAATTGTTCCTTTTTTCTTTCCTTATGTTTCAGCCACAAAGATATTCTTTTCACCATACTGTCACTCTCCTCGTGAATCTATAAATTAAATTGTGGCTAAGAAAAATGTATGCAGCCCAATGTAATAGAAGGAGGAAGTGCTAGCCACTGGGTTGGAGGAGCAAGTACTGAAATGCAGGTCACAGCCCACATCCTCCCCTCATCCAGCCCCCAACAGCACCCTCACAGGCAAGTGACATTGTCCTTTCAGGCTACAATTTGAAATCTTAACATAAAAAAGCAAAATACTACTTCAAAATGTTTTCAACATTTTCCCTTTCTCCACAATATTTGAAGATTTAATTCTGACCAGGGAATATATTGAAAGAACTTATTGTGGTTGAACACATCCAAGAAATTCGTTTTGCCAAATGCAGTTTTCTCAGAGATTACACAACTCATTTCTTTTGAGTCGATCATCTTCCCTCTTACTTTAATTTTCTAAATGGGCTTATTTGTTTGTCTTGTTTTAACTCTAGGACCATATTAGGATTCCTTAGCTTTAAACTCTCATATTAACATTCCTCTTCTCATATTCAAAATATGAAATGTCTTGGGATTTATTGCAGAGGAAAACTTGTAAAAGCTAGACAGAAATCAACAAAAATACTAGCACAGAATGTAGACTCAAAACCAGAGAAAATCTGTTATGGTTTGAAAATACATTATTTGAGTTCCCAGCTCTTAAAAAATACTAATCTCTTGCTTAGTTATTTGCAGTCAGCCCTGAAAGTGTTCAGAAATCAAAAATGTTGGTTCATGAAGGCTATGGTAAAAGGGTACTCATAAAAGATAAGGTTAAAATTTGAGACCCAATGTCAAGGAAATGTTCCAGCATTTTTAGATCATTATTGAATTATAAGGGGAATGTTCAGAGGCTTAGTACTAGAATGGATCTCCAAAGAGTATGTTGTAAGAAGCCACACTATCTGGCACACAGAAGGACCAGATGCCCTGTTAAGTCTTTCCACATTCTTATAGCAGCATGATGTGCAGGTGTATAAAACCCTTATGTAAATTTCTAGGCATTGCAGGGCATTCTACAGGAAGGTAGAATTTTGATCGATCTTAAGGAAATTCTTCGTGTCTGCACATATTTCAGCACCAAAGTATTTTCTAGTTTTGGGCCAAAACGGATTAGGTTTTAGTTGCATCTATAAATTCTCTGAAGAGGCTGGGGATTATAGTGGCTTAGATCCCTTTAAAATTAATGAGGGCAGAAACAGATTGGAAAAAGCAGGTAGAAAGCTCTGGAAAAAGGGTTCTTGGCCACCATAGTCCCCTGGGGTTCTTACTTGGTCCCTGTGATCAGGCAGGTAATGAAACTGACCACAGTGGTTTGGCTGTAAACTGATTTTACATTATTCCATACTCATATCTTAGTCATTTTGCACTTGTCTTGCATCTACAAAAGAAATACATTATTTTCTGAAAAAAAAATATGTTCCAGATGCATCACTGTGTACAGCAAGTTGAGAGTAATCTAAATACCTTTTAAAATTACATAAATAAAAGTAATCAGATTAGCCCTATCACCCCAATTCATTTGGGGCTCTCTAAGAAGATGAAGGCCTTATCTATTTCAGGGCTGAACTTCAGCTTGCTCTCTCAGTATAAATCCTCCTGCAATAAACCATCCAGAAATTACCTTCACATCTGAAATCTCAATGCTTGGATTTGTGCTTTTGAGGTCATCGGGCTATTGGTAAATATTTTAACCGTCTTGACATTCAGCTTTAGGAAATCAGTTTAAATCACCACTGATGGTGAGGAGCACAGGAAGGGGTCTGGCCTGACCTCAGGTCAGTATCAGAGGGCAGACCAATGGCCCTGCCGACTCTCATCCTTAGGGTCCTCTCTTTCCAGTCAGTTCTACAGACATTAGTCAGGACAGATCTTGAGTTCTCTCATCTCTGTCTCTTAAAAGAAATTTGGGGATACAAACAGAGAAGGCTAAATTTTTAACTTGTATTGGGATAAAACCAGTGGGCATAGCTAAATAGACAAGGATTGTGACTTAAGGTCTTCTTCCAAGAGCATCATTTTAAAACAATGACATACATGTTAACAGCTTGTTTTGTGGCTCTAAAATAATGGTAAATAAATATATCTCAGTAGAGTTATAAACTCTCTGAAGTTATACTTTTTTGCCTTATAACTGTGTGCAATTTGTAATCACAGCCTCAATGAGATTTCTGATACCCAAAAGGGTATAAGAACCTTTGTTTTGAGGGAACATTTACTTCCCAAAGAAGTAATGGTATTATTTAATTCAATTCTGTAAACAATAATTGAGGGTCATCTGTTTTCTAGATACCCTGCTACATGATGGAAGAAAAAAAAAACCCATGAATACAAGAAAGAAAAACTAGTTGTTTGTTAAACTTCTACTGTGTGCCACACCCAGGTGCAAGGTCTTACTTTAAGGTTCATTCAAGCCTTAGGATTGAGTATAATTATAAGGAATTTACAGATTTGGACGCTACTTACACAGAGTCTCAAACTAATAAGAGAAGGAGTGAATATTAGAGATTAAATCCATCTGAGTGACCGATGCTTGCTCATTCTGTGCTGCCTGCCTGCTGATGGAATACAAGGCAGAATGAATGAGTAGTAAATAAATGCAAGCAAGACACCACTTCAGAGAGAGATCTATCATGTCTAATTCTTTGTCTTTGCCCTCAGCGCCCTGATTGCATACACCATATCTTTCTCCTAAACAGAAGCAGCAGTGCTTTTATGTGATTTCCTTGCTTCCACCCTGGATGGATCTAATGCTGTTCTTCCCACTGCAGCCAGGGTGGTCTTTCAGATAGATCGTGTCACTTGCTGGCTTAAAACCAACAGTGGATTCCTACTGAGGTTAACAGTGATCATTGACTATATAAAGTACTACTCTAAGACTTGGGACAAAGGGTTCCTCAGGGGACCTCTACACTTTGGGAGGCCTTCCTTGAAATTTTCTAGGGCTCCCTCTTTCTCCCAGACTAGTGTCTGAGACTAGTGGGGGTTAGCAGAGGTCTCTCTTACATGGGTGCTAGTCAATGTTTCTCCCTATCAGGGCATTCCCCAGCATACCTGGGTTGTCCTGGGCTATCCTGTCCAGATTCTAGGAGGGACTACTGGTGAAAGTATCATTTTCATGTTGCAGAGTCAGAGAAATCTTGTAAGATTGAGCCACCACAATAGAGATGGCACACTGATTTGGGTTGACATATACATGGGATAAAGGACAAGTTTAAGGCCCTTTCTAACAAATGACCACAAACTAAGTAGCTTAAAACAACATGAATTTATTACCTTAGAGTTCTGGAGACCGGAAGTTTAAAATCAGTCTGCAGAGCTGAATTCTTTCTGGATGCTCTAGGGGAGAATCTTTTTCCTTGTGTTTTCCAGCTTTAAGATTCTGCCTACATGCTTTGACTTAAGGTCTTTTCCTTTATTTCCAAAGCCACATTATATCATTTATTTCCTTCTATAAAAACCCTTATGATCACACAACTCCAATTATCAATGATAATTTTCCCATAATAAGACCTTGATTTAATCCTACCTGCAAAGTCTCTTTTTTAAATGTAAAATGACCTACTTACAGGCTTGGGGGTTAGGATGTAGGTATCTGGGGCGGGGGACGTTATTTAGCCTTCTATAGCTCTGGAATACCTGCATTCATTTGGTCATGGACTAGAAAGACGGATAGGGTATCAAGCTTTGTCTAATTGTGTTCCCACCATGGTACAGTCCCTGCCTCCAGTACCTGAGGGGCACAAGGTGAGGTGGGAGATCATAGATGTCCTTTGCCCAGTCATTCACTCTAGAGACAATGACTCAGTCACTTCACTAATGTAGATGAACTATGCATGTCCCTCTAACGCTGCTGTATTGTGGAAATCTCTTAGGCTTCTTTGCTAATTTCGTGTGTGTGATAGTGTGTGTGTATGTGTGTGTGTGTGTGTGTGTCACACTGGGGATCAAACCCAGAGCACACCTATGTCATTCAAGTGCTCTACTACTAAGACACATCCCCAGCCTACTAAAATTATTTTAAAACCTACCAGACACCCTTTGCCTCCCAATATTAAAAATTCTAATTCTAGTGGATTAAAAACCAAACAATGAAAAGCAAAAATTGCAAAGCATTTTAGAAGAAACTCTAAGAAATACCTTCATGATTTGTGATAGAGAAGAATTTCTTATATAAGAGGCAAAAATCATTCATCATAAAGTAAAAGGTAACTAAATTTGACAATGGAACATTTCTTCATAGAGATACCAAAAACAAATGAAAAGATAAATCAAAGAGTAGAAGATATTTTCAGCATGCATAAGAAACAAAAGAGTAGTACCTAGAATACATAAAGAACTCCCATAATAAAAAATAAAAGAACAGACAACCCAATTATTAAAATATGCAAAATCCTTGAACTGGCTTTTCATATGTAAGGAAATTCAACAGCCTATTACATGAATGTATATGCAACTTCATTAGTAACCCAGGAAACGCATGTCTCCTTGACATACATCCCCAAATTGGCATTAATTGACACATCTGAAAATATTTGATGTTTGTGTTTTTGTGAACCTGAAACAATAGCAAATGGAAACTACCACTTTGGAAACAGAGTGTTATTTAATATATTGGAAGATTTACACATATAAAATGCTAAATTACCATGCCAAGAGATATTGGTATTTATATGCAAGAGAATGCACATTAATGTTGATGTTAATGGTAGTAAATGGTAGTATACTTTGTAATTTCCCCAAACTAGAAAAAACCTAAGTGTCCATTAATAGTAGAAATGAATGTATAATAGTATACACAGTAGAGTACTAATGAAACAGTGAAAATTAATGAACCCAATATCTAATCACACATTTCATTCAACATTTAATCATCTTCTTTATTCTAGGCCTTGAACTAGAAAGTAAAAATAACTTAAGGCAAACCCTCTCCTAGAAGGAATTTCATGGAAAAAAAGACAAACAAATATTTACAATTCAATGTTTATAAGTTAGTGAATCACTACCCTCACAAAGAACATTTCATAGATTTATCACACTTTACCTTCTCCCTATTCTATTTTTTAAATATCTTTTTTTCTTCCCTTTTCTCTTTGAAATTAAAACAAATCTAGCTGAGGTTGTATATAGTATTTGGGAAATGAAAATGCTAAATTGCAATGCCAAGAGAAAACTTGATGGCTTAAATCCATGGACTTGCAGTCATTTCTATGTTATCTTATCATCAGGCAGAGTCCTGCCTCTCTGGAACAATTGCTTTGCTTTTAATTTCATGTGCTCTGTGAATTGAGAAACTAATCAGATCTCTTTCATGAATTGACTCCTTAGATGATCACAGTCAAATTTGTGTCCACCCACAAGCATAGATTATGCATCTTTCATAAGCTTTTCCACTTTTCCTTTTTATCTGCTTCTGTGTACTTTATTGCATTTCATTATTTCTACTCTACATATAAAAGCCAGAATATGTCCTTTCTAGAACAATCTCTGGAATAAATGAATAAAATATAAATAGAGTAGAATAAAATATGAAATTGGTTCATCCCCCTTTAATAACAATGAGTGTCTTGAGGGAGGAGATTGTGTGTTATTAATCTTTATCCCCCTCTGACATAATACCAGACACAGTGTGGGTGTTTTAATCAGTTTTTTCCTAGGCTATGCTGTAGGATAACAAGTTTAAAATCTCAGTAGCTTACAACAACAAATATTTATTTCTTCATCACATTATACGAGGTCTGAAGGTCAGCTGGGCTCTGCTAGACTTAGCTCCATGTGACTCCTCATTCTGGAATCCAGGCTGAATGGAAAGCCATTATATAAGACATGGCACTAGGGGACAGCTTCAGCTATGCTATGCAATGACATGATAAAGATCATACCTGGTCAATCCCACTGGCAAAACATGCCAACACCTGAAAAAGCAAACCATCAATATTTAACAATGTTTGCTAAGTGAATGTTGCAGTCATCCTGGAATTAGTTCAGCTACAATATGTGGAGAGGTTTCTATGCCATGAACAATTGCTTTCAAGCAGATAACCCACAGAGATGCTCCTTGTAGAAGGTAAGACATTGGAGAGAGATGATTCAGACAATTACAGCAGTGTTTCCTCTGTTCCCTCATAGTTCAATGAGCAGAACTAATAAATATTGAGATAGGATAGTTCAGAGGTTGGTTAATTCTTCATATCTTAGAACAAACCTTCGTGTGCATAAGAATCTCCTGGGGAGCTTATCAAAAATACATTTCCAATGAAATGTAATCTCTGGGGCCAGACATTCATTTTGATAAGCTCTCCACGTGTTTGTGATGACAGCCTGGTGTGGGAACCTCACTCTCCAGCCAGGGCAGCTCTGGCCTTGAATGACAGCACCACCCCCAGGAGAGAGATCCACCCACTCCTTGAGCCTCTTCATTGGTGGAGCGTGGGGCTCAGAAACAGTTCTCAAAAACTTGCTCATGTTGTGAACGGTTCATTTCTGCTCCTGAAGACATTTTTCAAAGGGATTCTGTTCAGAAGCCCCCAAACCAGGGTGCTCTGTGGCACTTCATCACAAGTCGCATTGTCAGAAGCCCAGGCTTGTTCTGATGTGAGGAAGAATGAAAACGGGTATCAGCGGCAGTCACAAAGGAACATGCCTCCTGTGCCCATCTCTGTGCTGCTGTGCTTTAAGGCACAGATCAGGAAAGCAAAGGAAACTGAAATCATACCTGTGCGCGCTCTGAAATCTGGGCACACTGATGTGGCTGGCTCCTGCTCAGTCCCCTGGTGCCCAACTGCGGGTTTCAGGTGCATGGGGCCTTTCTACAGCACTGAGGTAAAGTGTTAGCAGAAGAAAGGGACTAATTACTGTCTAACCCCATTCTGGGATTATTGCTGAGTGTTCTGCAGACATTGGATGATGGCAACAGCTCAAATGCTAAACCGTGATGTGGTGGTTCTTCATTTTACAGAAGAGGAAACTGAGGTTTGTGGAGCTTCTATAACTCACCCAAGATGACTCAAAGCCAAATTTGAACCCTGTTTCGGAACTTCCAGCCTGTGCCCTGTCCTTGGCGAACACGATCTTCAATGGTTACAGTTTGGTTTGGAACAAAGGGAGAAGAGCAGCAAGGCTAAGCGGGACAAGCAAACCTGACCCTTGTCAGAGGCTGTGACTCTGCTGGGCTTCCTGCATGATAATGGGTCTGGTTTTTCCCTCCCTTGATGCGGTGCAATGCAGGATAAGGACTTGGAGCCAGACTGTGCTTTGTGTGAGCTTCTTTGGGTCAGAGGTGTCCAGAAAGGGAAGATTGTGAAAGGAGCCAGGCCTTTCATAGAGAAGGAGATGGCCAACAGAGAAGCCCTGCTGTCATCACTTGTAGGGAGTTTCTAAGACTGAGCTTCAACCACTTCTCCACCCCAAATCTATCCCCAAGCATGGGCATCTTTAAATTCAGCTCAAAATTTACAGTTCTCCAGGAATGGGAATGAGAAGAAGGGCAGGACATCTTGTTCAAAGGCAGTCATTGAGGAAAATTTTCTTTGGTGCCAAAAAAAGCAAACCCCAACAAAACCTATCAGTTTACTTGGGGACAGTTGTCCAGTGAGCAGGGCCAGTAAAAATCCTTTAAATTTTATTTAGAAAAATGTACCCCTTCAGTGGCCTCAGGTGACCTCCCTGACTTGTGCAGGTTTCACAAAGGACCAGCAGAGTGGAAAGGTCATCCATGCTCAGAAGCAACCTGTCTGCCTTGGTCTTTGCCCTGCACTCAAAGAGAACTGCACCAACTTGAGCACTGTGGTCACCTGCTGGCAGGTGGAGAACCTGCTAAGTTTTGCAAGTGGTGCAGGGCCTGGCATTCCTGAGGCGTCCTCCTCAGGAGTGGTCACTTGAGGAACTGTGCCAAATGCCACCTCTGCTCCCTCCTCTTTTCTGTTCCTATTTCTCTGCTTTATGTTGGCTCTGCTGCACCCCTCTGTGTTCCCACTTCATCAGGCTCAAGTCTGTTTGATTGAGTCCAGAGAATTCACTGTCTGCACCCTGTTTGGCATTCCTCCAGTATTACCAAAAGTACTTATTGTGTGTGTGTGTGTGTGTGTGTGGTTCAGGGGATTGAACCCAGGGCCCTGTGCATGCAAGGCAAGCACTCTACCAACTGAGCTATGTCCCCAGCCCCTACATATTGCTTTAAATTGTTCCTTTTCTTTCCTTCATGGAGCACCCATCTCTCTTAAAAGCTTTCTTCATAATGAACCCTGCTATGGCTCTAAGCTATTCTGTGACTAGTCAGTTTCTCTCAAAGTTAAGCATGGTAAGATTTATATTCTCTTGGACAAGTAATAACATGTGGTAGAAACAGAATGGCTTTTGAATCAAATTCATTTATTGACTAAGTATGATTGATTATCAAGTATGATTGATAAGTATAGAAAAATCCTATAGCTCCCTGAGGCTCAATTTCCTAACCTGCAAAATGGGTGTATGAATAATGATTTCATAGTTATAGGGAAAATTAAATGAGTTAGAGTTCCCATCACACTGTCATATTCCAAGTTATATAGGGAGGGTTTTTTTTCCCTTTTATCTTGCTCTTCAAAATATTTTATCTATTTCAGAAAAAATGTTATGGTTCTTTCCCTGAAATCTATCTTCACAATCCAACAACCAACACCACGTTGCTTTTGAATGGGATTTGCAAAGTTTGTCTTCCAGAAAATCTCCATGCAGGCTGCAAGTTCAGAAAGCAGAAACTCTACCATTTATCTCTCCTTGGGCCAACCTACCTGAGGAGGATGAGAGAAAAATTTCAATGACTTGTTCTGTCAATAGAGCTTTTTCTGTAGAACATTCTCTTTTAAAATAACAGTTTCTGAATTTAAAAACTTTCTTAATCAATGTGGCGAAACCATAAACCACTTTCACATTTGTGGTCTCAGGTTTACTTTCTCCATCCTTGATGATAGTCTATGTGGAGCCCATAACTTTCCTATGACTTCCAGCTATTTTTGAAAAAGGAGATATTTAGTGCCTGCTGAATTTGTGGTATTAAAAGGTCTGATGTCATCTACTATCAAAATTCAAACTTTGCAGCCATTTCATACCTTCTTGTGGGATGCCTCTGCCCCTATCACCTTGGGCTTCTCCTTGATTCAGAAGCTTCATTGGGCAAGTGTTGATATAAGGGCTTATATTCTTTTCCACCTAATTTTCTGGAGCATAAAATTAGGGGAAAAGAGAGGGATCACAGCAAGGCAGTGAAAAGTCTAATGCCATGGTAGTCTGTCAGCCAGCCCGAGGTCCTTGTTGTGTCCTCACACCTGGCAGGCACACAAATGCTGGCCTGGTTACAGCATCATGCAGGGCTCTTAGAGCCTCCCACCCTACCCTGCCCCGACTCCACACCTTGAGGACATTCTCATTTCCTGACATGGACAATAAACTCTTCAGCAGAGCCTTAGAGGTCTGCTTCCCTCTTCAGCACCTGCCTGTCAGGCTACCCAGGACCTCTTAGGGCTGCTGGGGTTGAGCTTGACACTCAGCCCTCTTCAGCAAGGCCCATCAAGACAGCTCAAGCCTGGTGACCTTCTGCAACTGCTGTGTTCTTTTTGTCTTTGAGGAGCTCATCTTTCCATGAGCTTCCAAGTGGGGAGGCCCACCCATCTCCTTGCCCTGACCCAGTGGGTTAATGGGCTTCTCTGCTGTCCTTCCACAGTCAGAGGTTTCCAGACAGAAATCAGGCAACAGTTTTTGTGTTCATATGTGCCCCAGTCCATGGAAAACCCACATCAACTTCTTTCTATACTCTGATTGATCCACTTCAGTGCACCTGGTACACCCAGGAGCATCTGCAGCTCAGTATTTATGTGCCAGGAGGGAGGTGCCAAAGTCTGTTCCTGCAGACACCCCAATCTTGGGGAGCATGCCTCCCAGAGCCCCACTTGGAGGGGCTCTTGACTGAAAGAATGGGAAGTGCCTCAGTAAGCTCTAGCTCTTCTTCCCTGGTGACCATCTTCCCTTGTGTAGCCTGGTGGTGGCTGAAGGTAGGGATAGTTTTGATGGCTATCAGACAGGATTTGACATTTTTTAGTAGGTCTGGCCTAGACATGTTTAGCATTTCTCTTTAGCACGTGAAGGCAACTTTTGCCTATTTTCTCTGCTTTAAGGCAGCAACGAACATTCTAGAAAAATCATTATCATTCAACATCCTGCTGTAAATTCAAATAATAAGTGATGTTGTAATGACTACTTAAATGCAATAAGTAAAGTGTACTATAATTGTTCTTAACATACAACTAAAGCAAAATGTCAAGACAACTCAACTATCTTTCTTAATTCAATTTTTTAAAAAATTGCTACTTTATGAAAACTTGCCTTTGAATTCTACTTTAAGTGATTTAAAGCCTCCTGTGGGTGATGCCAGGAAAGTCACACAGTACACCAGCTGCTGCAAGCCAATGACAGCAATCCTTTACTCAGCACCATGTGCATGTGAAGCACACACCCGATGCTTGATGGATGCTCCAACACTGTGAAAAGGTTGTTCTTACCATTTATTCATTTTCACAGATGATGAAAGTGAGTTTCAGGGGACTCGGTAGTTAACAACTAGATCAAGGTTATGCAGTGGGTTCACACTTAACATGGGATTCTGACTGTCTGGAGTCTTTCCATATCCATGTTATAGTCCGAACAGCTGTTTGTGACTTTGTCTATTTTCTAAGTCCCAGAATTATATTTTTAGGAAAAGTTTTTCCAAACCAGGTTGTGCTAAACACTACTAAAATAGGAGATAAAAAGGGATACTGGGAAGAGAAGAAGGTATTTCAGGGTTAAGTAATTTTAAGCAACAGTGGTTTAATAAAGTATAGTACCATTCCTTAGACTTGAATATGCAGATGGCTATTTTGACAGATTGGGGGACCGGTACATAGAGAATATCCTAATCTAACTGGCCCCATCATACTGTTTTAGGACAATCCCATTGACCCATCCTGGCACAGAGATCTGTGGCTCTGTGACATTCTAGCTCTCTCTGGAGATTGGTGGGAGATGACAGTGACATCAGGCAGACTCTGCTGTGTGGCTGCTACACCAATAGCTGATATTTTGCCAATGGTTCTTTGGCAATACCTCCCTCAATATGTCCTTCAAAATCTCTTGTGTGTATGCATGTTACTGGGGATTGAACTCAGGGTCTAGTACATTTCCAAGCCCCACTTTTTTTAAATTTTATTTTGAGATAAGATCTCACTAAGTTGCCCAGGCTGGCCTTGAAATTGTGATTTCTCTTTCCTCAGCCTCCTGAGCAGCTGTGATTACAGGTAAGTACCACCACACCAGGCTAAAATCGCTCATCTTTGGACTTCCCTCTTCCAGGTCACCAATAGCAGAAACAGAAAGACCCAGGTTCTTTCCTTCCCAACACATTCTTCTATAGTGCTTCAGATACATATGTGGTCACAGAGGCAGCAAACTTGCCATCAGGGTGGAACTAGCCCCTCATCCTTCTTCACAACACTCACTCTTCTAGACTTCCCAAAATAAGAACTAAAGATGGGCTTATTTCACTTAGCATGATACTCTCCAATTCCATGAGAATATCAGGCTAAGTGAAATAAGCCAATCTCAAAAAACCAAAGGCCAAAATTTTCCCTGATAAGTGGATGATGATATTGGTGGAATGAGACAGACATCATTACCCTATGTACATGTATGATTACATGAATGGTATGAATCTACATCATGCACAACCATAGAAATGAAAAGTTGTACCCCATTTGTGTACAATGAATCAAAATGAAGTCTGTAAAAATTTTTTAAAAAAAATTTTTAAATGCACTGAAAGAATTCTCCACATAAAAAGGAAATAAATAATCTAATAATTCTCCATTGTAAAGGAACATTTTTTTAATTCAAGGTAAATTAAATCAACTCTTTCATTCAGAGTTCCTAAGGGGTCTTAGACTTTTCTCGTCCTTTAGTGTATACTTGGAGACAGTTTTTCTGACATGCAAAATAGTTCTAAAGCATCCTTATTTAACCATTTCCTTACTCTGATCTTCCACAGCATGATATTCTTCCTTGATACCATCCCCCACCTGCCTTCCACTTCCACTGGGAATTGACACCCCTCAGATCTGTAGCCCCGGGCTTCCCTCTGAGCAGCAGTAACTTGAACTGCATCAGTTCTTCTTATTATCCATAATGCTCAAATTTGTCTTCAATTTGATTTTACTTGAAAATAATTTTAATTTATAGCATAGTTCCCATTTACTGCACATCTCGCTCCCCTGTTATTATCTTACATTAGGATGATAATTTTGTTGTGACTAATGAACCAATGTAG